>OVAV01001075.1:265-14544 GCA_900406375.1 Iberis amara | reverse complement strand
TGCCAAATTGGAGTATCCAATCTGTCCAATTTGTACTTCGACAATAAAACACGAGCCCACAAATCGGACTTGTTGTGAAGTAATCTCCATCCGACTTTGGAAAGCAAAGACACATTCATATGCTTAGCCATACGTAACCCTAAGCCACCTTCGGATTTAGTATTACAAACCCGATCCCAAGAAACCAAATGCATCTTCTTCTTGTCACGGCTACTTCCCCATATAAAACTCCGAATGGTCCGATCAATATCGTTAAGAATCCCCGACGGTAGCAACATCAGGCTCATATTATGCACAGGCAAAGACGAAAGAACCGCTTTAGCCAGCGTAACACGACCCGATAAGCTCAGTGTTTTCTCCTTCCATCCTGATAAACGCTTGCTCATTCTACTTAATATGTCACCAAACGTCTCTTTATTAATACGCTTATGAAGAATCGGCATACCCAAGTATTTACCCAAGTCTTTGGTAGTGCCAATACCACTTACTTGACTGATTCTTTCCTCCAAATCACGTGACACATTCTTAGAAAAGAATATCTTTGACTTCTCTAAACTTACTTTCTGACCCGAGGCTTCACAAAAGGATGTTAAGACCCTGCGAATCACTCTGATTTGCGCAACGGATGCTTCAGCAAACAGTATTAAATCATCGGCAAAACAGATATGTGATAAAAGTGGACCACCTCGGGAAAGACGAATTGGTATCCAGTTGCCTTGTCCCACTTCCTTTTCAATTAAGTGACATAAACGTTCAAGACATAAGACAAATAAATAAGGAGAAAGAGGATCCCCTTGTCTTAAACCCCTCGAAGGTGTAAAGCTTGCAGTCTTTTCCCCATTCCACAAGATAGTCATCCTCGGGTTTCTAACACAATTCAAGATCCAGCCTTTCCAATTTTCTGAGAAACCTGCTGCGGAGAGTGAGTCTTCTAGAAAATCCCAACGGAGACGGTCATATGCTTTTTCGAGGTCAAGTTTGAGCAACATATACCCTTTTCGCCCTGTTTTCCTTCTCATAGTATGAACTGCCTCTTGGACCACAACCACATTATCTAAACTTAGTCTGCCAGGAATGAAACTAGCTTGAGCAGGACCTATCAACTTAGATATCACCTCTTTTAAACTAATCACCATCATCTTCGTAATAAGTTTAAAGAGTACATTACACAAACTTATGGGTCTGAACTGTGAAACTAACTCCGGCCTAGCCACTTTCCCCAACAGTACAATCAAAACATCATTAACACCCGGCGGGAGCACACCAGATTCGAAAAGCTCTTAAGGCAAATTTCGTAACCGATGATCCCACAACATTCCAATTAGATTGATAGAACACAGCTTGAAAGCCATCTGGCCCGGGAGCCTTAAAACCACCCATACTATCCATCGCAGCCTTTACCTCTAACTCTGTGAAAGGTTTGTTCATAGACTATAATTCCTGGTCGTTTAACCTCACGTAACCCTGTTGGGGAAGAAAACTTGGGACAGCCGATACATCCTCTGGAGAATATAATCGACTAAAGTAGGCTAACACCATTGCTTCAAGATCTGTCGGGTTTGTTAACCAAGATCCATTCCCGTCTCTTAGCGATTCTACTATATTGCTCCTCCGTCTTATAATAGTGGATGTATGGAAGAATCTAGTGTTACGATCACCTAGAGAAATCCAACGTTCTCTCGATTTTTGAAACCAAGAGAGTTCTTCTCGCTCTAGAATTTGATCCAATTCCTCTGTCAGTTTCTTTTCTTTAGCCAATAGAAAATCAGAGCTAGACACTTCAATCTGCCTCTGAGTTCTATGAATATTAGCTAATAATTTTGCCTTCCTCCTATGAATATTACCAAAAACTTCATTATTCCAAATTTTCAGTTTCTGTGACAAACCCGTAAGAGCTAGATGGGTGGAAATATCAGATTTCCATTCCACCTCCAGAAAGCTTTTGAAACCCTCGTGTTTAAGCCACATGGCTTCAAATCTGAATGGTCGGCGTTCCGGATGTGAAACATGTGTTGATATTGTGTGGTCCATAAACCACAAATATCCTCTCTCACCATGTGAATTTTGTAACGGACAGTACTAATGTTGGTCTTCTTGTCTTATTCAATCACCGATTAATGATGGTATTGATTGTGTTCATCTTTCTCCATTCTAACTTCATTCACCTTTGTTAATCATATGATGGTCAACAACAAGAGGCCAATAGCATAAACAAATATATGCATACCAAAGTTTGTTCCAACTCTATAGCATACGATCATAAAGATTGTTATATAGAGAAGCAAAAAAAAAATTATTCATATAGAGAAGCTATATCCGATAACACAACATAGGTTTTATATAGAGATCAAATCAAAGTCGAGAGTAATATTAAGCTTCATCAATATTCAACAATATCTTCACACCCAACTTTACTGTCATCTCCTTCAAGACTTATACTACCATCTGAATCAGTTACTTCTTCAATATTCAAATCTTTTTTTCCAATTCTGAACAGCAAATTAAACTGTTGTTATATCAATATCGAAATGATAGATATTGTTTTCTCTAAATCTGAACAACATTTATCTAACTAGAACACTAACTATGATTCTGATCGACATATTATAGGTGTAAACACGACTTTAATCAAAGCTGAAATCAAACCACATTAACCCAAGTTCAATAGTTACCTTTAAGACTGTTATACCGTCAGAGTTTTTTTTTTGTCTTTTTCATATTTTCTAGTTGTAAGCTTCGATGTTCTTCTCCCGTGATGTGTAAGACCTTTTGAAGGGGATCAAGTGCATGAGTAGGTTCTTTGTTTCAGGGTTCGCTTCTACTCGTTGTCAAATTCAATTTTCAGCAATAAAATCTACAGTAGGGTTTATAGTGTTTGATTTGGGGATTACAGAGAAAAAATTGAACCCTTCCATTCTTAACTTAATGTTTACCGTCTACTGTTTAACGTTGATATTTTTTCTGTGCCTAATTTTGCGTAATAATGTATAGTTGGAGATTTTATTTGCACATTTAAAAGTTGAGATATTATTCTGCATAATTTTAGAAGTTTGAGAATAAAATGATCATTTTCCCCATCCTCTTCTTCATTGTTTTTAGTGTGAGAGAGAGAGAGAGTACACACAACAGAACAAAATTGTTGGTGCGACTATATCTTAAGATTTATGTCATAAACTTTTCATACTATGGACAATTAAAGAATTAAGAATAAATTTTATCTCCTCCACATGAATCATTCTTCATTGGTATGATGTTTTGTATTTTAATGAAGTGTCAATATACCTTGTAATTATTTAATTTTCCATGTTGTAGAGATCCTCTATTATGGCCGCAAATGAGAAGTTTGGTGGCTAACTTGAGGGGGCCATTTTTGAATGTCCCTCACCATCCTTATTTATTTTCATTTGTCTTTCTTATTAGAAACTAAATTTTTAATTTTTATAACTCAAATTTTGGTTAAATACATTTTAACCCTAAAATTACCCCAATCAAACTATTACTTTCTCTTTCTTCATCTTTTCCTTTAGTTTTTGGGCTAATAAATGAGATAATCAGTTATAGACCAAATATTAGCAAAGTAACCATTCTTTGTATAATTAGTTTTTTCAGCATGAATATGGCCCTTATATCTCTTCTCTACCCCCTCACTCTCCACGTGGCATGCTCTCTTTCTCTCTTTTTTTAATTTGCAAAATCCATCCCTTTCATTATATTTACAAATAAAAGCCTATAAAATCAAATAATCAAATCACAAAAAGTTATCCAAAAAAACACATAGTTTTTCTAAATCTAACAAGATTAAAATTATTTAAAACGAACATAAATTTTATAAAATTGTGAATAATGAATTTGCATTTTAGTGAAAAACACGTAAATAGTCGTACTACTGAAAAAAAATAAGTCGGACTACTTATGTATACAACATTATGTATAAAACATTGGCTAAACCCTAAACCCCAAAACAAAAATATAAATCATAAACTCCAAAATATAAACCCTAAACTCCAAAATATAAACCTTAAACTCTAAAATATAAACCCTAAACTCCAAAATATAAACCCTAAACTCCAAAGTATAAACCCTAAACTCCAAAGTATAAACCCTAAACTCCAAAGTATAAACCCTAAACTCCAAAGTATAAACCGTAAACTCTGAAGTATAAACCCTAAACTCAAAATATAAACCCTAAACTCCAAAATATAAACCCTAAATCCTAAACCTAGACCCAAAAAATAAGTTTTAAGAAAAACAAAGCATATTAGCCAAAAACAATAATGAAATTAGCACAAATTTTTTTTATCAAACTAACAAAAAAAAGGAGAAGGGTATATATGCATATACGNTTTGGGGGGGGGGGGGGGGGGGGGGGGGGGGGGGGGGAGGAGAGAGTGAAAATCTACGTGTAGGTGTTATATCATTAATATTAAGGTGTTTGTTGATTATTGAGTGCAATTACCCTTAGTTTTTCATGTTTGTCTCCTAATTTTTTTCTCTTTTTTTTATCGTGAACCCCATTTTTTCTTCGTCATTTTCTTTATTACTTGTTTACTCTCATCTATCATACTTTAACTATAACTTATAAAAATAATATATCAAATTTAAAGCTCTTACAAAAAAAAATATTCTAAATATATAATTGAAATTTAAAAATATTAAAGTATGTGTTCATCAATCCATTTTTAAGTTTCAAGTCCGAAAATTAATTATGCCAAAATCATTTTTATTGAGATTTCTTAATCTTGGTTTCATGAGTTTAACTATGGACTCAGTTTTTCAAGATTCGCTCTATAGCTCCACTAGTTTCACTTTGAAATTTGAAAACCAAAATTTCATTCCGACTAATTTACTTAAAATTATGAGTGAAAATTGGTACCTTAAATTAAAATTTTCGAGATCTTTCTATACATATATAGATTACTACATATGATAGTTTAAATCAAAATCCACTACCGATGAACTTCAAGCTTATGTTCAGTATGTGTATAACTGGATCTAACTATACAATTTCATACAACTTATATAATTATGTATAATTATAGCATTTTGTACAACTAATATAGCTATTATTTTTTAGACATAACAAAAAATTAAAATGATGATATACTAATGTCATTTTAGGTTTTAAATATAATTAGGTTTTCATATGATTTTTTACTACCAAACTTATGTATTGTATAACTATATAATTGAGAATAAATATTTTTAAATTAAAATGAAAAATTGATACATGATTTAGATCTATTTTAATAATAATGAATACTAATTACTAATTTTACATAACCTAAAAACTAGAAATTTAAATTCTGAAATCATATGTTACTTTACATCATCGATCTACCATATACTTTTATTTTTATGGTTAATGTATGAATATTAACAAATAAAAGTATATGGTTTATTTATGATGTTAGTGAGAGAGAGACTTTTTTCGCTCTCAGGCCCACTTCCCAAGCCATCTCACCTAAGCCCGACACCTCCTCTATCTAAGTTATTATACATTTCCAGTTATTCACTAATATAGGTCATGTTAGCTTTAATTAGCAAAACATAGATCATATTTTTGAAATCTTTTTCCTCAAATAGCTTATCCAACCGTTGACCACCATGACCTTCATCGGAACTACACCGCTACTCTCACTGGAAAAGTCTATTTGAAGTATATCGATTGATTTTCTTTGCTCTCTGAAGAAAGAACTTTGGTTTCCTGCACTTCACCAACTTTCATAACTCTTTTGACCATCTGCAGGGATTCATCTTGTCTTATTTCCTCTAATAGTTGTATGACCTGTTTTTATATTCCTTTGGAATCAACTTTCAGGTGGATGAAACTCATCTCTCCTAAGTAAAGTGGAAGGATTCTCGCTTCTATTCACACCTCTTTACACTCTCTGAGTGAACTCCAATTTTTACACTTTGTTGAGTGAACTTTACCTAGCAATTTAAAAGATGGCAAGAAGGCTTTCGTATGGAGAGAAAGGAAAAAGTATAGTCAAAGACCAAGCCCACGATCCCCCAAGGTCAGGAAGGATACGAGCCCCTCAGGAAGACAACTCAGAACTGATCAAGAAGCACTCTCTCACACTCATGGGAAGGGTTACAATTCATAAAGCTCAAAGAATATGGAATCCCATTCCATACATGGCAGAATTTTGGAAAACAGACTCTAAACCTGTGGGAGCTGACCTGGGAAATGGTGTTTCCTTTTTAAATTTGGATCAGAGAAAGACTTGCAATTTGTTCTTGATAATATACCATTCCACTTTGGTAGATGGATGTTGATTCTACAAAAATGGGAACCCAATTTGTCTCCCTCTTTCCTATCATTAATCCTCTTTTGGATAAAGGTTCAAGGGTTACCCATCCAACATTGGACAGAGACTCTCCTTAGAAGAATTGGTGATGATATTAGTTGGGTAGAGGATACAAATATCTCTGATACAGTGTTTAAAATTAAAGTCCATGTGAATGCTCTCTTACCTCTAATGATGTCCTCTGTAGTAGAATTTGCATCGGGAGAGGAAAGAGAAATTAATATAGTTTATGAAAAACTAGAGAAACATTGTTCTAAATGCTATAGACTGGATCACGAAGAGATAAACTACAGGTTCACCTTACAGCCCAATCTTAGTTTGTCAAAGACTCACTCTAAAAGACAAACATTGGCTAATCTTCAAACCAGTAATGGAAAAAGAGATATTACTCTCAGTAATCGATCACAATCTCATTCACAAAGTCAAAGAGGTGTACCTGGAGATTCTTATCATCAGAGAAAGCAAGATGGCTCAAGTCCTGAAAACAGAATCCACAACAGAACTGTATCCCAGGAGNAACTTCTAGATCAGGATACCATCGATATCAACCGTACAACAGAAGTCATAAGGATCAATGGATTGAAATTGGACGTAATCACTCAACATCATCTATCTCAAACATTCCTATAAGCCCTGTTAGACAAGCCAGCCGCTTCAGAGTTAATGAACAACATCTTCTGAATATCGTGCCTCTTGGGACTCTCAAAGTGTGCATTATAAAGAGGCAGCAAGAGCCATCTCCAACACACTCCCACATGCTAAAATCAGAGTAGCTATTGATGTTGTTAAAGAAGTCACGGACCAATATACGACTTGTGGAGATCCCAAAGAAAGCGCAGCTCGTAGAGAAAGAGTTCGACAAGCGGACGTAAATGGACAATTCGAAGAAGTAGTCTCAAGAGTGGCACTAACAAATCTAAAAACCCAAGTTACAAACAATATTGATGTACCAGACAAGGAACCTGAACGAGTCTCTGCTACTCTAAGAATTCAAGCTGTAGATTCAAGAGCATCACAGAGAATCTCGGTCAAGAAGAGACTTGGCAGACCTCCCATAAATAAAGATAAGGCACCAGGCTCTAAAGACAAGGCACCAGAATCTAAAGGACCCTTATCTATGAGTGATAAAAAGAGAAAGGTCCCCCAAATTAAATTATCACCAAGAAGGAGGTATAAAACATGAGCAGCAACAAGAGCAGCATCACATGCCACCACGTCACTCCTTGTAAACCCCTCGAGCTCTATCGTTCCAGCTATCTCAAAGAAAAGGATGGATTTTGAAAATCCATCCACTCCCGTTCCTTAAAAGTTGTAGCTTGGAACTGTCAAGGGTTGGGGAATCCCATGACAGTTCTAAGAGTCAAGGAGATCACGAAAGTGTTTGCTCCTGATATTTTCTTCCTCTCGGAGACGAAAAATGACGACTCTTTTGTCTCTGAAAAATTTGAAGGCCTCAGTTTCACTTGCAACACTCTTGTATCTCCCCAAGGACATGGACGCGGGGGTCTTGCGTTATTTTGGAAACCTAATATTGATATTGAAATTATTCAAGTTGATAAAACTGTATTAAAACTCATTTATCTATCGAAAGAAAATTCTGTTATGCATCTTTTATTTACAGAGATACCGATAAGGCTAATAGACGCTCTATGTGGCAACAAATGACGGCATTAGAAAAGATAAGAGACGATCCTTGGTTCATCACCGGTGATTTCAATGATATTATTAATAATATGGAGAAAGAAGGTTGACCGGAAAGACCATAAGGAGCGTTTTCGGATTTCTGAACTTTCATATCGGAGTGTGACCTCTTCGGCTTTAAACACTCTGGTAACTCACTCTCTTGGAGAGGTACTCGTACTGATCATGTGACCCACTGCTGGCTGGATAGAGCTATGGCTAATAGTCGTTGGTTTGAGGATTACCCTTCGAGTAGGTGTGAATACCTTCACTTCGAAGGCTCGGATCATAAACCAGTGATCTCACACTTTGATATGACTAAGAAGAGAGGTAAAAGGTTGTTTAGATTTGATAGATCCTTGTGTCATAACCCGAAAATCAGAGCACTTATCGAGCCGATCTGGTTATCACAAACTCCCCAGCCAATAAATCAACGTATAAGTAACTCTCGAGCAGCCATTATCTCTTGGTATAAGGAGCAGCAACGAAACAATATTGGCGACAGAGAAGTCGTTTGTTGTGGCTCTCATTGGGTGATCGAAATTCAGGGTATTTCCACGCCGTAACAAAAGGACGGAGAGAAGTTAATAACTTAACAGTTTTAGAAGATGATCTAGGACAAGCGCACTACAAAGACGACAAGATAACATCGGTTATTGTCAAATATTTCTCCGAATTGTTCACTTCCAAAGACTGCAATAGAGAAGAAATAATAAATCGAGCCCTCTCTCCAAAGATCTACGATGAAGATAACGAAACACTTATCAGAGACACATCTCTATTTTAAGTTCGAGAGGCGTTGTTCTCTATCCATCCGCATAAAGCTCCCGGTCCGGATGGTTTCTCAGCATCCTTCTTCCAAACGAATTGGGACTCTATGGGAGAAAAAATTACGGCAGAAATAGCTTTCTTACCACCGGAATCCTCCCATATTCGATTAATGACACTCACATAAGACTAATCCCGAAGATTCATGGTCCAAGGAAGGTATCCGATTATAGACCCATTGCTTTGTGCAACGTCTATTATAAGATAATATCTAAACTTCTATCCAAAAGACTCCAACCAATACTCAAGTTGGTCATCTCGAAGAACCAATTGGCTTTTGTGAAAGGAAGAGCTATCTCAGATAATGTGTTGATAACTCATGAAGTTTTACACTTTTTAAAAAACTCGAAGGCTTCAAAGTATTGTTCAATGGCCGTGAAAACGGATATGAGTAAGGTTTATGATACAGTGGAATGGAATTTCATAACGTTAGTACTTAATAGACTTGGCTTTCATCATAAGTGGATACAATGGATCTATCAATGCATCTCTACGGTCTCGTATTCGTTTCTCTTGAACGGCTCGGTTAAGGGAAGAGTCCTCCCCAAAAGAGGTATCCGACAAGGTGACCCTCTTTCTCCATACCTCTTTATTCTTTGTAGTGAGGTCCTCTCGGGACTTTGTAGAAATGCAAGTGGGAAAAAAGAACTAAAACGGATCAAAGTGGCAAAGAATAGCCCCCAGATTAATCACCTTCTCTTCGCGAATGATACAATGTTCTTTTGCCGAACAAACAAACAAAGTGTTGAAGCTCTAAAGTCGATAATAAGAGACTACTCACTAGCTTCCGGCCAAGCTATCAACTTTCAAAAATCAGCAATTTTCTTCTCAAGAAAGGCACCATCTTCTCTAAAAGATAGAGTGAAAAGAGATCTACAAATTACTAAAGAAGACGGTCTTGGAAAATATCTTGGTCTACCGGAATTCTTCGGTAGAAGAAAAAGAGATCTCTTTACAAGTATAGTTGATAGAATACGTCAAAAGGCCCTCTCTTGGTCTTCAAAATTTCTCTTTACCGTGGGAAAAATGGTGCTCTTAAAAAGCGTACTCTCCGCCATGCCTTGATTCGCGATGTCTTGTTTCAAATTACCTTTATCGCTTTGTAACCGAATCAAATCGGCACTCACAAGATTTTGGTGTGACTCAAAAAATCAAGAAAAGAAGATGTATTGGATCTCATGGGACAAAATGGCAATGTCTAAAGGATTTGGAGGACTTGGATTTAAAGACATTCCATGCTTTAATGATGCCATGTTGGCTAAGCTAAGTTGGAGACTTCTAAAGAACCTCCAATGTTTACTTGCTCATACTTTGCAACGAAAGTATTTTCATAATGAAATTTTTTTGGAGTGTACTGCTGCATCCAATTCATCTCATGGTTGGAGGAGCGTTCTCATTGGTCGAGATTTGTTTAAAAAGAATTTGGGATGGGTTGTGGGGAATGGTGACACCATAAAAATTTGGTCTGGTTTTTGGTTAAACCACTCCTCTCAAGTTCGGCCAATAGGTCCCGTAAATATACATGATGAAGGCAAAGTAGTATCATCTCTATTTCTCCCTAACTCAAGGGATTGGGACCCGGTTAAAATACGAGATATGCTGCCAGGGTGGGAAGATCAAATCTTAAGCATTAGACCAAGTAAGAATGGAGCACCCAACTCTATATTATGGCTAAAGACACCTAATAGTCAATATTCAACGAAAACAGGATATGTAGCAGCTTTGTCTGAGAATAATAAGGGAAGTGAAATCCTTAATGAAACTAATGCTCGTCAATTTGGTTGGGTAAAGATAATTTGGGCTATGAAAGTACCGAATAAGATTAAACTCTTAGTATGGAAAGCAAATCACAACGCACTATCGGTAGGAGAAAGATTATGGTCCCGATCAATAATTCAATCCCCGACTTATAAGGTATGCGGTGAATTGGAGACAATTCACCATGTTTTCTTCGATTGCTTTTTCGCCAAGAATGTTTGGGACATGGTACCATTATCGGGATTTTCCCACCCACCTCACAATCAATCTTTTAAAGATTGCTGGACAGAGGTAAGTGCTTTAAAGAACCTTCCACCTACAGGTCTTAATGGGACACATTTAGCCCCTTGGGTAGTGTGGGCACTATGGATTACCCGCAACCATCGTCTATTCCAAAACCGTTCTTTTTCAGAACTAGAAACAGTGGAGAAAGCCATAACCAACGCTAAAGAATGGCAAGAAGCTCAGCCTACTCCTATCATCTACCCATCAAGACAAGTGCTATCTACGAGAGCCTCAACTCCCCTTTTATCATCCATATGTAACACGGATGCCGCTTGGTGCACTCGGTCAAAGACGGCAGGACTCGCCGTAATCTTTCATCAGCCCAATCAAGCACCGATAAAGCTCACTAAGGTGGAACAATTTGTTCACTCTCCTCTAATGGCAGATTGTCTCGCTATCAGAGAAGCATTAGAACATGCAATACAATTAGGCTTTTCAAGCTTGACTATTGAAACTGACTCCCAAATTTTGGAAAAAGCTTGGACATCTAAGGAACAAATATCAGAGCTGTACAGAGTTGTGGAAGACATTAAATATTTAGCAGGAAAGTTCTCTTATCTTGCAATCAATTTTATCATTAGATGACTCAATGAAACTGCTGATGCTCTAGCTAAGCAAGTACTTCAATCTGGTATAATGNAAAGAATTTATTTTCAAAAAAAAAAAAAAAAACAATTCACCATTCACTCAAAGAATTCACTATTCTCACAAATAATTCATTATTCTCAAGAAAGATTCACTATTTAGATTTTAACATTCATGATTCACTATATGAATATTTACCACTTACGAAATACAAGGTACACGAATACAAAACTTTAGAATATACTCTTTTAATAAATTATTAGAATAAAAAGTACATTATTAGCCAATTTTTTATTTTCTATGTTTATGATTTGCAAAATTATTTTAGAAATAAAAAGTAATATGTTGTTGTTTCATTCATAAGTTAACCCAATATCATATGATATATGAACATAAACTCAGATGACATACAAAAATAAATAGATCATTTGATTATAGCCCTGTTCTTTTGCATGTCGCTAGTGGCAGCGACTGCGACTAGCAACACATTATGTTGTTTGTTTTACAATCACTGCGACCACGCTATGTTGTGTATTTGACTATCGCTGCGACTTATTTTAGTTTATAAATTATATTTTTTATAATTTCTTAGCTTAATTTAATATAATCGAATTTAACTATTTTTATATTTTATTATAATATTTTGAAATTAATTCAATTTTTTAGTTTTTAAAATTATGTTTTAATAGATGAATTTATTTTAGTTTTTAATATCTTATTTTATTTTAGTTTATTTTAGTTTATGGATTTAAAATTTTTATAAATTTATTTTAATTTTCTAAATTTATTTTAATTAATTTAATATTTTATTTATTTTATAACGAGTGTTGCTGCGAGCAGTCGCTGTTTGTTTAGCTAGTCGTAGCGATGGATCGCAGCAACTTGTCGCTGAAAAAATCATCGACTGGAAATTTCGGTCGATATCATTATAAAATATCGCTACGAACACATGAAGATAATTGAACAACAATTTGTGGCACTTAAAGGTAACTGAACAACAATTTGTGGCTGGTTCGCTAACCACACGTAACAAACATGATCTATATAAACTTGCTCTCCGTTGACTTATGTTGCATCTATCTTTTATGTTTGTGTGCCATGTTGTGTTGGACTAGATTTGGATTTAAGCTTCGGCCTCGCGTTTTCGTTGGGTTAGGCTTGGGTTAAGTTAGTGTTTTGGGCCTTCGGTCCATATTATTTTCTTTTGCATGTTTCATGTGTTGATATTGTGTGGTCCGTAAACCACAAATATCCACTCACCATGTGAATTTTGTAACGGACAGTACTAATGTTAGTCTTCTTGTCTTATTTAATCAAATATCTTATATATTAAATACGAAATCGATTCGCTTAGGTATGACGACCACATTTAATTTAAGATTTAAAAAGACTTTTTTGGGTTTAATAAAATATCATTATTACGATTATGCCATCAATTTTGTCTAGGTGTCGTACTAACTGCACGTCTGATTTATTCTGAATTATATATATCGAAAACTATTATGTTATGATTGGTTAGTTTTGCCTACATAGATTGATTACATTAATCTTATATTATTAGATTTATTATTAATTTTCGTTTATATATAGATAAATCAATATCTAAGATATATCAAAATATTAACATATTATTCTTTCTGGAATATTTTATCTGAAGCCTATAAATAGACTTCTCCCCTCTTCACAACATCACCATCGATTCTTCTTCAACTTTTTTAGGTTTCATTTTTTTCGTTCGGGTTTTAAATTTATTGTTTTTATTTATGATTGATTTGTTTCTACCATAATTTTGGCCAGAACAATCATAAACGAATTCAATTTCGTTTCTAATGCAAAAATAAATAAAAAATCTGATCCTGTCAATTGATCGTTAGAGGTCTTGTTTTCAAACTGTTTTTGCATTGAATTTTAAATTGTTTAGTTTATGGTTGATTTGATCAATTATGTAGGAGAATTTCAATCATAATTTTAATTTTTAATTCATAATTGGGATTTTTTTTATATTAGAATTTATGTTCGTTCATGTTATTAATTATTTTTATTTCTGATGGTATGTTATTATGACTGGAACAACTCAATTAGGTATGTATTTTGTTCTGTATTTTAATATCAGATCTGTTTTCAATTTGTTCGTGCATAATCTGTGCAAAATTTATGCAAAATTTGAGTTCATGTGAATAAAACTCTTCCGATAGAGTAATATCATGTGCAAAATTCGGGTTTTATGAAGAAAATTAATAATTTTTTTTTATTTTTTCTTAAATTATTATTCTTTTTTTTGCAAATTTTGTGCATACGCGAATTAGGGTTTTATCACAGTGTTTTTGTTTCGTACGAATTTTGTGCATATGCGAATTAAGATTTTTTCGCAATTTTTTGTTTCGTGCAAATTTTGTGCATATGCGAATTAGGGTGTTTTCCGTTTTCAATTAGTTTGTGCATAATGTGCGTACACTTATTAGTTTGTGAAAAATTTGTGCAAATTTCGAGTTCCTATGAATAAAAGTCTTCGCATAGAGTAATATCATGTGCAGATTTCGAGTTTTCTGAAGAAAATTAATAATTTGGTTACTTTTCTTATATTATTATTCTTTGTAAATTTTTGTGCAAATTTTGTGCATATGCGAATTAGGGTTTCATCGCAATTTTTTGTTTCGTGCAAATTTTGTGCATATGCGAATTAAGGTTTTCTTGCAGTTTTCTCTTTCGTGCAAATTTTGTGCATATGCGAATTAAGGTTTTTTTTAATTTGTTCGTGCATAATCTGTACGTACAATTATTATTCTGTGCAAAATTTGTGCAAATTTCAAGTTCCTTTGAATATCATGTGCA
>OVAV01001074.1:0-14545 GCA_900406375.1 Iberis amara | reverse complement strand
TTCACCGCTTGCATTTCGGCCATGGTTTTGGCGAGGGATTCACGGAGATCGCGAATTGCATCGAATCGTTTTCCGTTGACTCATGAGCCTGTCGGCGTTTGTTACGGATGATCCGAGCCTGTTCCTCGGCTTGTTTCTCTTGCTCGACCCAGAAGATATTTTCCTCTTCCTCGGTCATGGGTTTATNGCATCTTTGTCCGATTCTTCGGACGATTCGTTGAGCTCCAGACTGACTCGTTCGGCTTCGACATCCTATGTTTCCTCACCAAGAGGTGGGAGTTTGTTGGTGGTTTTGAGCGTAGCATCGGGAGTTGTCTCATCGGGATTCTGTCCCGGTAACTCCTTTTGCGTGTTCCGCGTCCCGTCGTGCGGGGTTGTGAAATCGAGTTTTCTTCCGCGAAGTTTAGTAGTTCCGCGCGGGAGGATAGCTCTGGTTCTTCTGGTTAAGGTTTCTACCTGTTTTTCAAGAGAGCTAGTCAGCTTATCCTCTTCTTCTGACTTCTTTTCGAGAGCCGAGAACATCTTCTTAATNTAACTCCTTTTGCGTGTTCCGCGTCCCGTCGTGCGGGGTTGTGAAATCGAGTTTTCTTCCGCGAAGTTTAGTAGTTCCGCGCGGGAGGATAGCTCTGGTTCTTCTGGTTAAGGTTTCTACCTGTTTTTCAAGAGAGCTAGTCAGCTTATCCTCTTCTTCTGACTTCTTTTCGAGAGCCGAGAACATCTTCTTAATCTCCTCGAACGCCGCAGTGTTTGCGTCGGCGTTGACTGCGGTGATGTTCGTCGGCGGAGATTGCTCATTGTTTTCGTGCGACGGAAGACCGTCGCGAGATGGTTGGTTGTTCTGAATTTCATTAGTCATGCCTGAACTTGCGGTTTGACGTAAAAGAAATCTCTTGTCCCCTCTCTCTAGCGTCAAACTGTGGGAACCGAGATCCGCATTGTCGATTTCTGTTAGTTACGGTGACAGTCGTAACTTGTTCCATAAGATGCAAAAAGATGGAAAAATCTAAAAAGGAATATTAACGGAATAATGCACTCGAAAAGGAAGATTTCCACGGAAGAATCGGAGGCGAAAAAGGAAAGCGGATTGAATTTAGGAATCTATATAAGAGAGATGAGGAGGAAGAGCACATAGATGTTTTATTCTCTGCACCAAAATACTTAGGGCTTTAGGTTATTTTTCCATTCTTGTTAGCAAGCTGCAACTCAATTCGATTTATTAGTCTCCGTTGTTAGATCGAGGATACTCGCCAACAGCTTTTGCGGTCGAGACTATCATCTGATTGTAGCATGCCATACACATATTCAGAATAAGAAACCCTTTTTCTCTTTTTGTACTTTCAATAATTTTTATTTTTATTTTTTATTGTCGTGTTCTGATCTCATATACGTTTGGCTCACATAAATCTGGGACCTCTGGAAAATTAAGGTTTCTTTGATTTTCTTTAACTAACGAAAATCGACAGTGTGAATTTTGGTTTCTACAGTTTGGGGGGGGGGGGGGGGANAGATCAATCTTACACATAGCCGCAAAAACAACGAGATCGGACATGGCTACCAAAACTCAAAACGACCAACCAACTCATGAGGGTGTTGCACCTAAAGAAAACGTTGATAACACTCCGCCGACGAATGTCACCGCAGTCAACGCTGACGCAAACACTGCGGCATATGAGTAGATTAAGAAGATGTTCTTGACTCTCGAAAAGAAGTCAGAAGAACAAGATAAGCTAACAAGTTCTCTCGCAAAACAGGTCGAGACCTTAACAGCGAGGACTAGAACCATCTTCCCGTGCGGAACTACCAAGCTCTGCGGAAGAAGACTCGATTTTGTGACCCCGCTCGACAGGACGCAAAACGCGCAGAAGGAACCGCCAAAACAAAATCCCGACGAAACCACTCCTAACTCAACGTTGAAGAACACTAACAACCTAGCCTTTCAGTGAGGAAACAGAAGATAAAAGAGCCGAGCGAATCAACTTGGAATCCAGCGAACAGTCCTATACTTCAAACGAAGATGCAGATATACATCCAAGGAGAAGGAACAATTGCTCGGCTCAGAAAAACTCTCGGCTCGAGAAACCCATGACTGAAGAGGAGGAAAACATCTTCTGGGTAGAGCAAGAGAAACTAGCCGAGGAACAGGCTCAGATCATTCATGATAAATGCCGACAAGCTCTGAAGGCCACTAACGATGATCTCGATGAAACTTGCGATCTCTGCAACTACATCTCAAAAATCGCTACAGAAGTCCATACGGTAAAATCGCAAATTCACCATGCTACCAGCTTGACACCGGAGATCGACCGACTGACTCCTAAAGGAAGATTAGAAAACCCCGTTTAGACTCGTATAACTAAGGCGCGAATCTCTGATCTCAGGAAAATAAAAAATCCCCATGTATGACGGAACCACCGATCCGAAAAAGATGCATGCTTCTGCCTCCTTTTCCTCGAACATCTCCAGGGAGCGGCTCTCGAATGGTTCTCTCGGATAAAACAAAACTCCATCGGAAGCTTCCGACAACTCTCTTCAAAATTCTTCAAACATTACTCCATGTTTGTGGATAGGGAAACTTCTGACGTCAATATGTGGAGCTTGTCTTGAAGGGAAGATGAATCTCTCCGAGATTTCATGAAACGATGCAAGATTGTAATGTCGAGAGTCAGCGGGATTAGCGATAAGGTAGCCGTTGACGAACTCCGAAAAACCCTCTGGTACAAATCAAAATTCATGAAGTGGATAACCCTCGAAAAACCATGTACGATTCATGATGCTCTTCACAAAGCCACAGACTTTATCATCATCGAAGAGGAGATGAAAGTTCTGGCGCATAATCATAAGCCAACAAAGGCATCCACAACGGATGCTCTATCGGAAGAGAAGTCAAAAAAGAAAAACCCACGTAACGACATGTACGTCCATCACTAGGGAGAAGACCCTCAAAGCGCGCATAACTATGCTATAGATCCGTCGTCCAAACAGGGAAGGACATCGGGTAACACCTAGACTTGAACGTCTCTTACGACGAAAACACATTTTGCGAGTTCCACCAAACGAAAGGTCACTCCACGGCGAACTGCAGAGTTCTCGGGGCTAGGCTAATGGCAAAACTACTCGCTAGGGAAATGTCAGAAGTATCCAACATAAAAGATCTCATCAGAGAAGCCAATTGACCGCCTAGGTCCGACCAAGCGCCGCTATGTGGCAACGCACCACGGGGTACTTGAACTAAGGGAAAGCGCGAAAGAGGTTCTGAAGACAAAGGCAGCGATGTCAACCGTCGCCGGGTAAACATGATTATCGGAGGATCGCAATACTTTCAAGACAACATCTCCTCAATAAAAGCATACCACCGCAGGGCTGAGTCAAACGCCAACTGGGCCGCTCACCTTCTTTTCACACCTGACGAATCACCAAATAACACGATTACTTTCGAGGAAAGTGAAACTATCGGAATCGACACACCACATAGTGATCCCCTCATAATCGATCTCGTCATAAAAAAACCTCGAGGTCGCAAGGATTCTCATTGACACGGGAAGTACTGTGAACGTAATCTTCCACGATACGCTAAACATGATGGGCATCAATTTATCCGAAGTCAATTCACGCCAAAACTTCTCATTGGCTTCTCAGGCATGACAACCATGACTCTCGGATCAATTCAACTCCCGATCGTGGCCAAATAAATCAAAAAAATCGTTGATTTTACGGTAGTAGACCATCATGCCATCTAATAACGTGATCATGGGATTATCCTGGATAAAATCCATGAAGGCAGTCCTATCGACTTACCACTTAGGCATCAAGTTCTCGACGCCCTACGAAATATCCACAAACTGGAGATGCCAAAAATATTCGCGACTCTGCTGCCTAGCCGAGCATAAACTAAGACGGGTCGCAACGACACCAACGGTCGGATCCAAACTAGCGAAGACAACTCAACCGTTGACTGAAAATGCTTCGGAAAAAGCTAAAAAACGCTTCAGAAAAAGACGAACCAGATTCGTCAATTCGAGAAACAGCTCAACCTAAGGAAGGTGATCAAGCCTCCGAGCCTAACATCCCAGACAAAATGGCGCAACCAACGCTAGAAAAAGCCGTCGACCCAACTGCAGCGACCCCAACTAAAACGGACGACGCAACATCGCCAAGCGAGTAATCAATTACTCACAGCAACAAACTGAACTACGAGACGGCTTGATCCCCGAAAAGGGTACATTGGCAACTTTTCGCAAGAAAAGTGCAGCTGTCCCCCTCTCGAAAAAGGGGGGGGGGAGTGGGTACGTATACTCCCATATTTCAAAATATCCGCATTCTTGTACTCGATATTTTTGAAACTTTTCGGAAATAAGAAAAACACGTTTCTACTTAGAAAATTTTGCTATCTTCTTACGTCACAAAACATATCTGACTCCGATTAAAAACTAAGTAACAACAAAAATTATCGTATAGCCCAGAAACAGAAATCTTACGAAAATATTTCTTAACAAAATTCGAATTAAACATTTTCCTCGTTCATAAAGACAAACATGCTCTTCAATGAATCGCAGGAACATCTCTCGAACACGCTCTAAGCATAAAACCACCGAGTGGAAATAGAACTTTCAGAAAAAGCAAGACATCGCAAACTTCCAAAAATAAACTTCAAAACTCGTAAAACCACAGTCGCCACAGACTATAAAACCAAAACGAGCGACCACTCGCTCCCATACTGAATCCGTCGATTGGCCCCGACGGACAAACTAGTCACTTAACCTTTCGTAAGAACGGTTCTCATACATCCGACACAAGGATAAAAGCTCTTTAAAAACCGAAATTTTGGTCAGCAATTCCGAACGACTTAGAAATTTTCTTCGGAGAGATGCTCGGTTCCTGATCGATGCAAGTCGTATAAGCCGAGAATCTATCGCAGATTCGAATATCAAGACGGAACCATATTGAAATCATAAACAGGATACGTAAGCCGAGATAGTCACCGCCTACCCTAAAATCAAGAGTAAGCCTAGGTTTAGCCCTAAACTCGGCACACTGGTCTCTAACATCTATAACGCAAGTTCATAGAACCCGAAAATTAGATTTTTCGAAAAACTCGCATCCGAAACGGATAAGCGGACGTAGCGATAATCAAAGAACATGATATGAATTGACTACTCGTAATCTTTTCTCGATATCCAACCATATACTTTCATAACCTAATCCATTTACAAAAGCCGCAAGGCGACGGGGATTCAGAGCCACCTACGGCCAATCCAGATAAACTAAAAACGGCTACACTTGGCCAAAATCATAAACAAAACAGGGAACATAATCCCTTAATACATAAACTTGCGGCCTTCATAAGCCGCAATAAAAAACCAGAACATGACCCGCCAAACGGGTTCGGATCCTAATCCACTGCCTCTTCGTCGCCATGTGTCGCGGTCCCAAGTTCCTCTGATTAAGGAGAAACGAGAATCGGAGCCCAGTGCTCCCGAATCTTGGCTTTGATTGAAGGGATCGAGGACTCCGCGTTTATGGTCTCTACATTTTTCCAAACATCATTTCCATCTCGGTGTTATACGAGTAGTCAGGACGATGAGTGCGCCACAAGGCACCCATAGAACCGTAACATTTGCAGTATTCCCCGAAGGTTTGGTACGCGTGCTTCAACTGATCAAAATTGGCCCTAAATCGAGCTGAATAATCTGCCTTGATTAAAGCAACCTCACGCTTACCGTGCCTGATTGGACGACGAATCTAGGACGCTTGTTTCAGCGCCAACTCCTTTTCACGGAGGGAGACCGCTTCGATCTCTTTCTTCAAGCAGGAATTCTCCTCCTCGAGTCTCTCAGCCTTGAACCTAGCCGATCGCGCTTCCACATCTCTCACCTTGAGAGCCTCGTCCATCATATGGAGGCCTTGTGGAAAGCCCTCTAGAAAATTAGCAAAAGAAAATCGTATGAAGAAAACTAAGTCGTATGAGCAAGAACAAACCCCCATGCATAAGCGCAAAGCTTCAGCATATTGCTTCAACCTCACAAATCCTTCTTCGTCAGCAGGTTGGGTCGGCGCGACTTTTAGAGGATCAAAGAAAGAATCCCTGAAAGACGGTAGCGAAACCTAATTCAAGCCGTCTGTTGGGGGCAAAAACGGTCATAACAAAATTAATGTTTCAAAATCGTCGATCCAAGAATCAATCCCGATCAACGGAACAAACAAACTAAATTTGGTATACTTTCAAAAGACCAAAGACGATATGTCTCGGAAGAATCGAGCAACAATCCTAAAGTCGTTGTGTGACCATCTCTGTACTCTTTTGTCCTTAGCCGAGAAGGTTTTTTCCACTGGGTTTTCCTATCACTATGGTTTTAACGAGGCAAGATTGTCCGCTCACGTCCAATGCTTGATCCAAACTAGCGTACTTGAAATGAATGTCCAAAGAATATGAGAACCCTCGATAAGATATGTATCAGAATAACAACAATTAAATCGCAATATTCAGACAAACACTTTAATTCCAAATATCGTTTATGGAAAGCACAATTCATGTTTACATACGAATAATCGAGACATTGTGGGAAACAGATAAGCTCACACACACGAAAATCTAGATAAACTCGAAATAGATTTTCCGAAAAACTCACATTCGAGACGGATAAGCTAAACGTAGCGAGAAATCAGAGAACGAAATACGAATTGACTACTCGTAATTTAGTCTCGATAACTAAACCATATAAACACAACTTACAAAAAGTTGCAGAACGACAAGGATCCAAAGCCACATACGGCCGATCCTACTAAATTAAACAAGCCACACTAGGCCAAAATGACAAACCCATAAACAGGGAACACACTCCCTTACACGAACCCGCGCTCAACACTGTCCGGGATCGTAATAACCAGAACACGATGCACTTAACCGTCTTGGGTCCTGATCCACCGCTTCCTCTTAGCACATGTCGCGGTTCAAACATCCTCCGAATCAGGGGAAACATGGATCAGAGCCCAACACTCCCGAACCCCCGCTTCAATCGGAGGGATCATGGACGTCGCATCTTCGTACATGTCCAAAATTTTGGACATCTTTTTCTTCTCGGTGTCATACTGGTAGTCGGGCTTTATAGCCTGATACAAGGCGCCCACCAAACCATGGCACTCGCGCCAATTCCCAACAGTTTGGTGCGTCTGCTTCAATCGATCCAAACAAGCCTCGAAACAAACTGAGCGATCCACCACGATCGAAACTACTTTGCGTTTACCTTGCCTGATTGCACGGTGAACCTGGGATGCTTGTTTCCGCGCCATCTCTTCCATGTCTCTCTTTAAACGAGAGTTCTCCTCCGCAAATCTCTCGATCTTGAACTGGGCCGTTCGCGCCTCCCGCTCACGCGCTCTGAGAGCCTCGTCCAAGGCATGGAGACCCTATCGGGATACCCACAAAGGGTTATCAAGGACGTACGCAAAAACAAAAATTGTATAGATAAAAACTAAACCCCAATGCTGGCGCGAAGCCTCAACATACTCCTTCAACCTCACGACCACTCCCGCAGCAGAAGGTTGGGTCGGCATGTCATCGGAAAAGTTAAAGAAATTAGTCCTGAGCGACGATATCGACATCTGGCTCAAACCGTCGAAGTCGTTCAAACAGATCCCAGGAATCGATCCTTCCCCGACTTGGGTAGAACTACCCACACCAAAGGTAGCACCCTCATTCCTCGGAGATCTCTCCCTGTCCCTCGCAGGAGGCATCTCATATGGAACAAAACCTTCCATCGCTGGTTCTTCCTCCTCTACAACAACCTCAATACAGGCGCGCACGTTATCATACGCAACGGCGTTTCGAACTCGCTGCAGCAAAAAGTGACCCCAATGAAGATGACCGCCTCGGAGAAGGTCCCTAACAATAAGCAAGTCCTGTAAATGCGGAGGGAGAGGATCGATAACTACACAAAACAAGAATACGCGTTAGGCATCGATAAACCAAAAACAATTCAAATATTCGGCCACATTACCACGTAGACCCCATTTTTGCTTAAAACGGGAAATGTAACCCTCCTCGACGGAGGCGTCATCTATCTAAACGAAAAATAACGCTTCTTCCAATCCTGAAGATGAGACTTGGACGATGGGATGATCGACATATTCTTCTGCGGTACCAAGTAGTACTGAAGCGAACCACTCAGACCCCTCGGATTAAGGAACACCATCAGATAATCGGCATCCAAACTCATCCCTCGCTCATAGCTCAGGACTAGAATGCCAACGAGGTATTAAAGGCCGTGCGACGTAAGTTGGCCGATCGATAGGCCTTATCGATTAAGTGAACCAACCATGAGGCGGGCCACAAGCTTTTTATCCGTGCTTTTGAAGGCGAAACACTACATTATCTGGAACTCGGCAGAATTCCCGGCAGTCGTTCGGACTATCAGCATTACTGCCAAACTTAGGCCTCAATGGACACCACGACTCGGGGGGGGGGGAGCCTCTAAATCGCATGTTGCACGCCATTACACCTCCGCCTCCCTCAGATCAATCGAGTGTTTCAGAAACTCGACTTTCTATGTCACCTTTTCGCCCTGAACTCGTAAGCTCTCGAGACTAAAGATCAAAGGCAACGCATTCACGGCAACCCCGTATTTGAATTCATAACGAAAATGGGAAAACAGTAAAAGATTTAAGAAAATAAGAATTTTGTACCTTTGCAAATTTCTTGAAAAGTGGATGAGTGAAGTTTAAAAAGGTAACTTCTCAAATTTATAGAGAAACTTTTTACTATTCATCTTTGGACTTTTGAGTCATTAATTCCGCCTAACTCGCCAAACATGCCTAACTAAACACCTCACAAGAACATTCCAATGATTCTTGCGAGCTGGGGGGCTAACTGTTGGGATGAAAAACGGTCACGACAAAATTATGTTTGAAAACCAACGATCCAAGCATCAATCCCGATAAACGGAACAAACAAACTAAATTCACGATACTTCTGAAAGACCAAAGACGATATGTCTCGGAAGAATCGAGCAACAGTCCTAAAGTCGCTGAGCGACAATCTTTGTACTCTTTTGTTCTTAGTCGAGAAGGTTTTTTCCCACTAGGTTTTCCTATCACTAAGGTTTTAACGGGGTAAGATGGTCCGCTCACGTCCAATTTTGGATCTAAACTAGCGTACCACAAATGAATGTCCGAAGAATACGAAAACCCTCGACATGATACATATAAGAATAACAACAAATGAATCGCAATCTTCGGACAAACGCTTTAATGCCAAATATCATTTACGGACAGCACGATTCATGTTTGCATACGAATAATCAAGCCGTTTTCGAACACACGTTCATCTCGCCGGTTGACGAGATGAATTGCACAAATTCATCTCCCCAAGTGGCAAAATGAGTCCGAGAACATTCATCTCGCCAGTTGGCGAGATGAATCATGCACACGTTTCGTATCACTTCGAACGAATCATCTCTCGTTTCGTATCATTCCGAGTTTCCGTTGGAATTCTACGATAAAACTCGTAAAATTCATTCTTTTCGTATGATGACTTCCTGCGATCTGCGAAAGAATCGTGAAACTGTCCCGTATTAATCAATCAAATAAAATGATGATGGTTAACTTAATCTTTAGACAAAGGTTTTGATCGTATCATCGCGCGAAAGCTCGGTTCCCCGTCGAGAACCGTAAAAATCGCCTAAACCGTAAAATATCCCAACAAGGCGTAAAACACGATAACGGCCCATTTACGATTCCAGACGAGAATTGAGTCCAAGCGCAATGACGGTTGAAACTTGTCCTGCAAACTAAGAAGAAATGGAAGATATCCAGAAAAGGAAGATTTCTGCAGAAGAACGGAAGACGGAAAAGAAAGACGGATTGACCCTGGAGCCTATATAAGAGAGATGAAGAGAAGAGGCACAAACACGTTCAATTCTCCACACCGAAAAACTTAGGGCTTTTAGACTTTTTTTTCCGTTCTTGTTAGTGAGCTGCGATTCAATTAAGTTATTCGTAGTCTCCGTTGTTAGTTATAGGGCACTTGCCGACTGTTATTACGGATGAGGTTACCACTTGATTGTAACACGCTCACGAGATTGGGAATAATAATTCTTTCGCCCTCTTTTGTACTTTTAATTTTGTATTCGTATTCTATTATTATCGTGTTCTGATCTTTTCGCGTTTGACTCACAGAAATCCGGGATCTCAGGAAAATCGGGGTTCTCTCTGATTTTCCTTAACTAACAGAAATCGGAAAATGTAGATTTCGGTTCCCACACCATCGAGATCGTCAAAACACGCCCCAAAAGGCGATCCTCCTCCAGCATGGGCAGTACTACCTTCGTTAAAAGTAGAATGCCCATTCCTCGGAGATCTTTCCCTCTCCCTCTTGGAAGGCATCTCGTACGGAGTGAAATGTTCCACCGCCGGATCGGCTTCCTCTTCTGCGACGGTCTGAGGGCGAGCTCCGGCGTTATGATAGTTAACCACATTACGAACTCACTGCGGAGAGCATTAGCCCTAATGGAATGTACTCCTCTTCTACAGAGGCACTATATATACAAACGAAATAATAACGTCTACTCTAACCGCAGAAGTTGGACTTGAACGATTATATCACTGACATATGGCTCCGCGGCGCCAAGTAATACTGGAGCGGCTTACCCGTACTCTTTGGTTGGAGGAATACCGTCAGATAATCGGCATCTAAGTCCTTCCTTTGTTTGTAACTCAGAACTAAGATACCGATGAGGTGCTAGAGACCGCTAGGCAAAACCTGGATGATCGAGAAACCGTATCGGTTTAAAATTTTGACTATAACTCCCGGAATGAGGAACCATAGTCAGCAAGATAACAAGTGCGCCTCATAGCACATAAACCAGTCGTGAGGCGGAGAACTAGCATTTACCCCCATGCTTGGGAATACGGAACAACACGTCGTCCGGAACTCTGCAAAATTCTCAAATAGTAGCCAAGAAGGATGCTCCGCAGTCACTCGGGTTGTCGACATCTTTGCCGAACTTGGGCCTCGACGGTCACCACGACTTAGGAGGTGGAGCCACCATGCCGCATGTTGCGCTCCAATACGCTTTCACCTCCTCATGGTCGATTGAATGTTTTGGAAACTCGATCTTCGGCACGATGCCTCCCTCCTGAACACAAAGACTTTCAGACCTAAAGACTGACATCAAAGTATTCGCAGCAATTCCCATATCGGCATTGAAAACGAAACTAGGAAAATAACAAAGGATTGAGAGAGTAAAAGACTTTCTACCTTTGAAAATTTCTTAGAAAAGTGAATGAGTGAAGTTTGAAAAGTTACTTCTCATATTTATAGGGAAGTATTTACTATTCATCTTCGGACTTTTAAGCCATCAATTCTACCTAACTTACCTAACCTTATACCTCGCAAGAACATCTATACGATTCTTTCGAGCTGGGAGGCTAACTGTTGGGGTCAAAAACGGTCACGACAAAATTGATGTCTTAAAAAACCGTCATTAAAATTCTAGTCACTAGATTCAAGAAATCTACCACACAACTATCGTATGACGATCAACGGAATAAACCAAACAAGCCGTGAAATACGAAATATTTCGACAGATATGTTCCGGAACAACGAAAAGCAATCGCAATCTCCGGAAAAACGCTTGGATTTCGAATCTTATCATTTATGGACAAACAGAAGCATGTATAATCGCAATCTCCGGATAATCGCAACTACGCAAGTTCAGCTCGCCCATTGGCGAGCTAAACGACATACGATTCAACTTGCCAATGGGCGAGCTAAACAACATACGATTCATATCCTCTAGGAAAAATCATATCTCGTTTCATATCGTTTTGAGTTTCCATTGGAAATCTATGATAAAAACCATAAAACTCAAACCTTTCGTATAAATTCTGAATTAATCATATAAACGGTAACGGTTAGGTTGAACACCGAAGTTATCCTATCCATACGATTATTTCCTATGATTTGCGAAAGAATCATAAAATCCCTTCGTATAAGATTTAATTGTATAGAACGATAATGGTTAGCCTAAACACCGATGATTATCTTAGCTATGCGATTAAATTTATCATTCTCTAGAAATGTCATAAAGACGCGTTCCTTTTTATCAATAATATAAAACGATAACGGCTAACTTAGATGCTAATGTTATCTCACTTACACAATTGACATTAGTGTTTCGCGAAGTTTGTATCGTATCGTCGTACGAAAGACTGGTTCTCCGATGGGAATCGTATAAACCGAAAAACGGCCCTAAGTGGCCTAAAACGAAATAACGGCCCACTTATGATTCCAGACGAGAATTCGGCCCGAATAAGATGATGGTCGTAACTTGTTCTGCGGAAGAATGAATTCGAAAAAGAAGATTTCCATGAAAGAATCAAAGGCGGAAAAAGGAAAGCAGACAGACTTTAGGAGTCTATATAAGAGAAATGAGGAGGAAGAGCACATACACGTTTTATTCTCTGGACTAAAATACGTAGGGCTTTAGGTTATTTTTCCGTTCTTGTTAGTGAGCTGCAACTCAATAAGATTTATCAGTCTCCGTTGTTAGATCTAGGATACTTGCCAACAGCTCTTGCGACCAAGGCTATCATCTAAATGTAACATGCTCATACGCAGATTCGAAATAAGAAACCCTTTCGCTCTTTTTTTACTTTCTATTTCTTATTTTTATTGTTTATTGTCATGTTTTGACCTCGTATACGTTTGGCTCATGGAAATCCAGAACCTCTAGAAAATTAAGGTTTCCTTGATTTTCCTTAACTAACGGAAATCGACAGTGTGAATTTTGGTTCCCACAATTTAGCGCTAGAAGGAGGGGGGAGGGGGTACAGATCAATCTTACTTACAGCCAAAAAACAACGAGATCAGACATGGCTACCAAAACTCAAAACGACCAACCAACTCATGACAATGTTGCACTTAAAGACAACGTTGATAACACTCTGCCGAAAAACGTCACTACAGTCAACGCTGACGCAAAAACTGCAGTGTTCGAGGAGATTAAGATGTTCTTGACTCTCGAAAAGAAGTCAGAAGAATAAGAGAAGCTAACAAGTTCTCTCGCAAAACAGGTCGAGACCTGAACAGCGAGGACCAGAAACAAATACTTATTATTATTTATTAGATGGATATAATGGATTCTTTCAAATACATATACATCCCAATGGACAGGAAAAAACCACTTTCACATGTCCATGGAACATGTGTATATAGGAGAATGCCTTTGGTCTTTGTAATGCACATGCTACTTTTCAGAGGTGTATGACTTCTATTTTTTCGGATTTAATTGAGGAGATAGTTGAGGTATTCATGGATGATTTTCCGTGTATGGCTCTTCCTTATCTTCTTGTTTAGTTAACTTGTGCAGGGTGCTTACCCGAGGTGAAGAAACAAAACTGGTCCTAAACTAGGAGAAATGCCATTTCATAGTTAGAGAATGAATCGTTTTGGGGCACAAGATTTCAGAAAAGGGAATAGAAGTGGACAAGGCCAAGATAGATGTGATGATGCAGCTGCAACCACCAAAAATAGTAAAAGACATTAGAAGATTTCTGGACATGTGGGTTTTTACAGAAGATCAATCAAAGACTTTTCCAAGATTGCTAGACCATTAACAAGGCTGCTATGCAAGAAGATAAAGTTCATCTTTGACTATGAATGTTTGAAAGCTTTCGATATCATCAAGGAAGATTTAGTCTCAACCCTGATAGTTCAAGCTCTAGATTGGAAACGCCCATTTGAAATTATGTGTGATGCATCTGATTATGCAGTTGGGGCTGTCTTAGGACAAAATATAGACAAGAAGTTGCATGTGATCTACTAAGCAAGTAGAACAATGGATGAAGCTCAAGGGAAGTTTACAATAACAGAGAAGAAGCTATTAGAAGTGGTCTTTGCATCTGAAAAGTTCGTAAGCTATTTGGTGGGTTATAAAGTCATAGTTTACACAGATCATCCAACACTAAGGCTCATTTATGCAAAAAAGGATACGAAGCCAAGGCCGGTGAGATGGATTCTATTGTTGCAAGAGTTTGACATGGAAATAGTAGACAAAAAAGAAATTGAAAATATAGTAGCTGATGACTTTTCTAGAATGAAGATGGACGATTCAATCCCTATTGATGACTCGATGTCTCAAGAACAACTCATGTCTATTATTCAGGGATGCATCAAAGCTGACACTATAGACGAAAGAAACTCACCTCCTTAGTATGCAGACTTTGTGAATTTCCTGATGACTGTTGATGTACCCAATGGTTTTGATGCATGTAAGAAGAAGAAATTCTTGAGTGATGTGAACGAATACTATTAGGATGAACTTTTTCTTCACAAGAAGAGTTCAGATGGTCTGTTTAGAAGATGCATAGTTGAATAAGAATTGAAAGGTGTTTTGGAGCATTGTCATGGCTCTACTTATGGAGGGCATTTTTCAACCTTCAAGACTGTGCAAACGATATTACAAGCTGGGTTATAGTGGCCTACAATGTTCAAGGATACACACAGCTTTATCTCCAAGTGTGATCTATGTCAAAGGATGGGAAATATAAG
>OVAV01001073.1:0-14546 GCA_900406375.1 Iberis amara | reverse complement strand
AACCCATTTTTTTCGATTTTAAAAAAATTAAAAAGGCCCAAAGATAGCCCTTAGGACCTGCGTTGCTGATGCTCTAAGACTGAAGTCAAAGCACCGTCTCTTCTCTTCTTTTGATTAAAAAGCATGTATGTAAACTCTATTTTTATTTTATTTTTCAAAATATAGTTATCAACTTCATTTTGAAGTTGAGTTTGGCTTTACTACGTTATTTCAAATTGGATTAGTTCCAAAAAATAAAATGAAAGATGAAGTTATGAATAACATAATTACATTTATAAAGTAATCATACAATTTATTCTATTTTAGAGTGAAAATGAGGTGGAATTAGAGAGGATTTACTCAAAACTCTATTTAAGAATATAAAATATATAGAATAAAAAGTGGAAATTCTAAAAATACAAAACTTAGTTCGAATTAGCTGGATTGATCATCTTATAGTAAAAAAGAATTCAAAACTTTTTTTTTTGTCAACTGAACATTTTATTTATCAAAACACATTACACCATTGAATTGATGTGGAGCAACTGATAAAAGTTTTTTTGTAAAGTCTCTTTCTCTTTTGTACCAAGAAGCATAAATAGAATTGCTGATGATCTAGCTAAGAAAGCTAGCCTAAACTCATCTCCAACATCAATTAAGAATTTAAAACTTATAAGGTGTAGACACTTAAGACGTCTCATGGACTTTACAGTATAACATCCATATATTAAAAAAGTTACATTTTATTCACGAGTTCTTAAAAATTATTTTATTATAGTTACATGTATTTTATTCTAATTATACTCTGCCACCGGCACACAAACAAAACCATATGTTATGTCTAGATAATATCAATATACACGTGTTAAGATCCATGCCTATTTATATATAAACCCTAGCCATGTGATTAAATAATTCACATATATATATATAATAATATAGTGTAAAAGCATATATATACACATATGACCTCCTCATCATATAATCACATATCATCAAAATCATAACACCTTTTTACTCTCAAAAGATATTAATGGATCATCTAAACTCTCCTCCTCTGTCACTTAGGTATTTAAATCTCTTTTTAAGTTATTTTCTTATTTAACATTTTGAAGTTGATTTTGATTATTATTATTATTGTATTATTTTAAAGATGGTGGTCGGAAGAAACAACGGCGGTTGTGACCGGAGCTAACAAAGGTATAGGTTTCGCCGTCGTGAAAAAATTATTGGAGTTTGGACTAACTGTCATCTTAACCGCCCGAAACGCGGAAAATGGAAGCCTCGCCGCGGATTCTCTCCGCCGTATTGGCTTTCAAAACGTTCATTTCTATTGTCTAGATGTCTCTGATCCTTCTTCCATCGCCGCCTTTGTCTCTTGGTTTCGTCTCAAGTTTGGAGTACTTGACATTCTGGTAATTACAACTAATGTGCTTTTAATAGCTACTAGTTATAAAGTATGTATTTAGACATCTAGTCTAATTAAAATGGATAAGTTTTTAGTATATAATTAGTTTATAGTTGTATAAATATTGAATATGAACAAATATCTTGAACTACGAATATATCATTTAGGATTATATACAAGCTTCTAATTCAAAAAATCAATGAATTAAGGAGATATATATTCGAAAGTACTATCTTTTGAGTTTTATTTCTAAAATTTATTAATTGTTTTAAAATTATCACAAAAGTTTATGTTCCGAAAATAATATAAACTTAAAATAGCTGATGCTAAAAATAACTTAGAATAGCTTTAAAATTTAAAATTTATGTTATAAACTGCCAAAGCTAAAATATAATATTTTTTATAATAAACTATAAATTTTAGTTAATGAATTTAAGTTAAAAAAATATAATTTCTTATGCTTTGTAACAATTTTGAAAAAGAAAAAAAACTAGTGGTATTGTATTTTTAGAGTAATTGGAAGTGTGTGATATATGTATCCCATAAAAAAGTTTTGATCCCATAAAAAAGTTTTGATGGCATTTCAAGAAACTAATCATGGAATTCATCATGGAGTTTTATCAAAAAAAACAATTCATTATACATTATAATAGATTTATACTCAAATGATAACACATAATGAACATTAGAACAAACATATGGACAGTCTTTTAAAACATTTTTTAATACTTATAAGATAATCATATTTTAAACTATTTTGAGGAATTTGTGGTACTCATGAGTCTAACATGAGCTAAGTGGTTTTGGTCAGGTGAATAACGCAGCCGTTTCATTTAACGCAATCGGTGAAAACTCAATCAAAGAGCCAGAGACTATCATCAGAACCAATTTCTACGGTGCTAAGCTTTTAACGGAGGCACTTTTGCCGTTATTTCGCCGTTCTGACTCCGTTAGTCGCATCCTTAACATCAGTTCAAGACTTGGCGCATTAAACGTACGTAATATATTATATGCTTTCTCTTTTTTTCTTTTCAACATTTCATATATCGGAATATTCCGAAAACCGGTGATTTTCTATTATATATAAAAAAAGATAGTATAGTTTTGATATAGATTTTGACTTGCTTAGTCTCGATTTTACAAAACTCCAAATATGATATAGTTTTTTTTATAACGAGTGAAACAAGAAACTATTCTTTATTAGGTGACACTTCCACGTCACTAGCGGGGAAAAAAATACTTTTTTAGAATAAAAAAACAAAAAAAAACAAAAATCAACAATTATATAGATGTAGTAGTAATTTTAACATGTTAAATTTTAATTAATTATTATTTTTGATAAATTTTTTTATTAATTATTAATAACTCATGATCTCATTTCAACTTTTAACGTGTGAGTTCGATTCTTAAAAATAATTTTGTATATAATACGCTTCCGTATTTGAAAGAGTGTCACTTTAGGTTTTTTCGCACGGATTAGGAAATTTCAGTTTTCTATAAAAATTGCATTAAGTATTCTAAATCAACCAGTAGAAAAAAAAGTATTACAATTAGTCTACTGATCAGAAAAGTCAAATGCATTCAAATTATGCATAGAAAACCTAAAATAACACTTTTTTGTAATAAAAAGAAGTCTAAAGTGACACTTCTTTAAAAAATGGAGAGAATATATAAGATAGTTGTATAAAATGGCATAATAGTTTGTTATCTCTGATGTTTTATTACATGCAAATGTATTTTCTCTTATTTATAGAGTTTGGATTACTATAGACCGACGTGTTTTGTGATATTTATTCCAATCTCATATTTTTAATGCAATTTTCATATTTGAACTGTATATTATTTATTTGATAAATTTTAAACTCCGGATACATATTATAAGTACCTAAATAGGTAATTAAATATCTCAATGTTTTTTTTTTCTATCAAGCTATTAAAACTCATTTCTATATGTTTCTTGCATATACAGAAACTAAGAAACCCTAGTGTAAAACAAACCCTAGAAAACGAAGACCTTACAAACGAAGAAATCGATGCGACGGTGACTCAATTTCTCGAAGACGTGAGCAGTGGAACGTGGAAGAAGCAAGGATGGCCGGAAAATTGGTCGGACTATGCAGTCTCCAAGATGGCTTTAAACGCTTACTCTAGAGTTTTGGCTAGACGTTACGAAGGTAAGAGACTAACTGTGAATAGTTTATGTCCTGGTTTTACTCGTACGTCTATGACCGGTGGTCAAGGGACTCACACGGCGGAAGAAGCTGCTGCAACCGTTACTAAGTTGGTGTTGCTTCCTCCGGAGAAGCTTACCTCCGGGAAGTTTTATATGTGTTTAGAGCCTAAGAAAATTATTTCAAGGTTGTGATATTTTTTTATAGTTATTATTTGTTATTAGTATAGGGAGAAAGAAAGAAATTAATCATGTTTATATTTGTGTATGTGATAATAAAAACGTAATTAATGGATTAATAAGGGTTGTTCATTTCGGTTTCATTACTATAATGTTAGATATATGAATCAATATATACATTTTAATTTTTTTCTCTCTATAAAATCTAGTGTTATTCAAATAAATATTTATAAAAAATTTGTAAAATTCATTGTTATTGAAAATATATTTTGAAGTAGTGGATTTCTAGTTTTTTATAGTTGTGAGTATTTGTTATTGGTTAGGGAGAAAGAAAGAAATTAATGATGTTTAAGTTAGTGTATGTGATAACAAAAATATACTAAGGCTAGTGGATTAATAAGGGTTGCTTATTTTGGTTTCATTACTATAAAGTTGGATGTAAACCTCTCTCCTACTTTTTTCCCCCTTTCTCTCTCGTAAACTAGATCGAGATCTAGTTTTACCGTCTGAGAAGGCCGACGAAGAAGTTACGGGAGCCACCGATCAACACCTTCTGAGAACGATCTCGTGCACCGCGCGTCCGCCGTCCCGGAGCCTGTTCTTCAGCAGGTCCGCCGTGTCGGTGAGCTTAGTGGACCTCCAGATTACTCGTCTATGGGTGGTCTGTTGAGGTCGAGCTGAGCCGATGGGACCGGATCCGCGCCTAGCTCTCTCCCCCTCGCCTCCTCGGGTTTGGTTGCGTCAGATCTCCGCATGTCGTTGGATCTCCGCCGCGTTGCCATTCTAGGTCCTCTCCTCCTCCGTCCTCTCCGCGAAACGGTGTCCGTGCCGGGGTAGATCCCATCCCCGGCTACTCTACACTTGGAGATCCTTTTCGCCGGCTTCTTCTTCGTCAGGCGCGTCTCGGCGGTTGATGGTGGCCGGAAGACGTCTCCGGTGAAACTCCTCTCTGTTGGTCTTCGAGATTCGTAAGTTGTGCTTCTCTCCACTTCGGATTCGGTCGGTGGGATCCCGTTCCGTTCTTCGCCGTGGAAGTTTCCTCCTCCTCGTCTCTCCTCTTCCATCAGTCCCCGGTCTTGTGCGAATTTGGCGTCGGTAGCAGCAGCGAAAAATGGCGTGGTGACCCGCAAGTAGCTGTTCATCCGAAGGTTAGTAGCAGATTCGGGTGTGTCGGCGACTCCGCAAAACTGGTCGGCGGCGGCGGCTCAGACCAAAGCAATCTCCTTTAGGGTTTTCGTTCTTGTGAGCTTNCCGGTCTTGTGCGAATTTGGCGTCGGTAGCAGCAGCGAAAAATGGCGTGGTGACCCGCAAGTAGCTGTTCATCCGAAGGTTAGTAGCAGATTCGGGTGTGTCGGCGACTCCGCAAAACTGGTCGGCGGCGGCGGCTCAGACCAAAGCAATCTCCTTTAGGGTTTTCGTTCTTGTGAGCTTTTAGGTTATGGGCTAGGTTGTTTCTGGGCTTCTAGGGTTTTTGGCCCACTTCTCATTTTGAGATATGGGCTTCGGTTTCTGATGGGCTTCGGCCCACAAAATATTTTTCTATGCAAAAGGAAATAAAAGGTTCAAGGGATTTTTTATTTTGTTGAGACTCCTTGTAGAATTGCCTAGGCTTTTTAACGAAAGCTGTTGTATGTTTTCATTTATCAATGAATATTTACATTTTATCAAAAAAAAAGTTGGATGTATGAATCAATATATACATTTTAACTTTTTCTCTCTATAAAATCTAGTGTTATTCAAATAAAAATTTATAAAAGTTTTGTAAAATACATATTATTGAAAATATTTTAAATAGTGAGTTTCTAGTTTTTTATGATATTTTAGTGGAGATTCTTAGTTAAAAATAAAAAGTTTCAATTATCATTATTTTAGGTGGATTTCATGAACTTTTTTTAAAAATCAAATAAACTTTGTCCATTTACCTAAGATCATCTAAAAATTCATTAAAACACAAACCACTTCAAATATTTGTTGAATACACCTTTCCTAATATATATTTAGATTTGTAATCCACGCAATCACCTCATATGCTCAAACTTTGATTCAATGAAGAATTTTTTTTTAAAAAAAATAATCCACATATCAATACGAACTAACTTATTGTAGATAGTTGTATTTTTCTCTCTCCTTCTCTCTCTCTTCTTCGAAACTCTCTCTGGAACTAGATCTGCGTCTAGTCCGGCAAGACCTGTGAGAAGTCGGAGAGGCGGCGAGCATCTAGTCCACCGTCCGAGCCAACTCCGTGCGCCGCGTCTCTGGGCTCGCCGGCGAATTCCAACGCCGGCGAGCTCGCCCTTTCTTCTTTCACCCTTTTACTTTATGGCTCTTTTTCTTCTCTCTCACGGGGGGTTCACCGGAGCTTCGGTTTCTCGTGCTTAGCCGCTCTTTCGCAGTAGATCCAGCCAGATCTGCCGTAGGAAGGAGCTTGGAAGTCGTCGGAGGATGGAGCGGATCGATCTCAAGGCGTGTCTCTGGTTGGTCTTGCCGGAGATAAGAGAGGCGTCGACTACATGCGGTGGTGCGGGAACCACAACCGCATCAAATCGCCGCTAAACCAAGATTGAAGGCATTTCCGTCCGTTCCTGAGTTACGCCGGAAACCTACCGGTCCGGTCTCCTTCTTCTGACGTGGCGTTCCACATCGACCAGCTTCTTCCTCAGCTCAGAAATCGTCTCTCCGTGTGGGCGGCGTCGCAGCGCCGTCTCAGTCAACCGTTGTCGGGGCGCCGGAAAGCAGAACCGGCGGTATCCGCAATTTCGGCGGCGGTGATGAAAGTTAGGGTTTTCTTAATTTTCATCTAGGGTTTCCTGATTTCAGAATGGGCCCGGGCCTATTTATGGGTTCAGAGAAGCCCACCTAAATTTCTTTTATTTGGGCTAGAAATTTGATTCATGTTGTAAATTGGGCTGATTGTTTGTAAATGGGTTATATTTGGAATTAATAAAGTAAAACTTTTATATAAAAAAATACGAACTAACTTAAAGAGATTTAGCTCAACTCGAATTTGGTTCTTGTGGTAAACATTCATTATAGATTGATAATGGGTAAACATTAAAAGGCCTAGGCCTATTTAAAATAAATACTAAGCCCATTAGCCCATTTAATAAACTCTTAATGAAATTAGGTCTTCTTCTTCCTCCCTCTGTAGCCGCTTCTGTATCTCTTATATAAACAAGTAAATGCCTCTTCAACTTTCAGAATCATCTCCAAGTTCGATTAGTTTCTTCATCTTTTAGTTTCTTCATCTTTTAGTTTCTTTAGGATTATTTTCCTATTTCGAAGTTGTTTTTTTTTTGTAGTTTGGATTTGGTTAAAGAAAAAAAAAGCCAATTTGCAGAGCAATGACGTCAATAATAAAAAATGGCGTAAGTTGCCTTGAAGGTTGGCAATAACAAAAATATGCGATTCTCCGTGCCTATCAAGTTTTCTAATATTGATCGAGGCCTCGAACAAGTCGCTACATCTCTTCTAAATCCAAATCGTTTTCTATTTTTACAAAGATCTGATTTTTTTAACGAATTTAAAATTGTTTTAACCATCTTGAAAGATTTGTTAGTTGTTTTTATTTGAGTTTGAAACTATTTTTCTAACGAATTTTTTAGATCTAAGAGCTTAAAATTGGTTTAATGGTTATGAAAACAAAAATTGGAAATAGAATTTAATAAATAAATTTATATGGAGAAGAGTTTTAAAGCTCCATGTTTGTCTAATTTCTACATAATCATTATATTGGGTATTGTTTAATTAGATCTGATAATTAGATGTATGATGACTTTCCCGACAAATCAAGAATCACTTTGGCTCCTTTGGATTGATGTTAGCTCTTAGTTTTGTTTTAGCTGATACGGTTGGAGCCATGTAGCTTGGTCCTGAGAATGAAAGACATCTTGTTATGGTTTCACAAACCCTGATTCATAACGATGTGAAATTATAATCAATCAGAAAAATGCAATTATATATGTGAAATGATACAAATATACATATTTATTCACGTGACTAACTTAAAGAAATGATTAGTCTAAATATTTTAGCAGTTTGAGTGATCTAATAGCCATTGCTCTAAAATTAAAAAAAAAAAAAAGAAGGGAACACTCTTTTCGAACGGTGCTGATTTGCAAACGCCTTTCCTTTGTCGTTGAAAAGTGTCGTTGAAAAGTGTACTTTTTTTCTAGCCTATATCTTTTCTCCTTGTTGGATGGTTACGGTTCTCTAGATCTCGGTTTAGTTTAGTTTGGGTTGATTTTGGATTAGCTTTTCTTAGCCAGCCTTTGCTATGATTTCTAAGAGCATCTTCTCTACCTCTAGAATATGTTTCTGACCGTTTGTTTCGGCATCCTCTCTAATAGCTTTCTCGCAAACCTCTTTGTAAAGGCCTTTCAAGATCAAGTTTTTATGGTTGTCTCTGTTAAAGACTATGGTTTTGACTTTACGCAGTTGGGTGGTTCTTGTTAAGTATGAGAGAAACATGTACAAGCAGAGTTTCATCTATGGCAACCTTTCTCGTTTACCTGATATGGTCTTGTCCACTTATGTTATATATTTTCGGAGAGCTATTCTATTAAGTTTGATTTGGGATGAGAATGTCATAATTAGTTTTCCAGTTGGTTGATGTCTATTTTCTTTAAATTTGTCTATGTAGGTTGTGTTTAACCTTGGGTTTTCACCGGCGATAGGCGAGCCTAGGCGATCAACTTTTTTTGCTATCGCCTCTCGCCTAAGCGATTGCCTAGGTTTGTCTTTGAGTGTTGCGGCGACAATTTAACTGAAGACAAAATTTAGAGAAAATCATAAAGTTACGTCATAGAAAAGACGTCCAATTAACCAAATAAAATAAAAAACCGAGAGAATACCAATTAAACAAGCCAATAAAAAAACAGAGTCTACAAATCAAATTAAATAATACTAATATTGTTTAATTCCTAGATTATTAGAAATTTATGTTATCATAGTCATTTCCTCTTCATCATCGTCCACAAAACCATAATTATCTCCATTTTCTCCAAAATCAATATGTAGCTCATCATCTTCATCAATCAGTGTCATAGGAGATGATGTACGGGATGTTTTTGAGCAAAGCTTGTAGTGTAATAAATACTCTTTTCTTTATTAAGTCTACTTGAAAATTCTCTAGTAGAGTAGCTAGGTTTTTAGCTCCACTAGCTTTGCTTACCATATTCCATGTTAGATCATCATCTTTAAATACAAGATCACTACAATCATTATCAGAAGAGTTGTCATCCATCTTCCCAACCAACCATTCGTTGCTATCATCAATACCTTGTAGAAGAATGGTATCAATTGTATCTCTTCTCTTGTCTCGATGATGCAAACCACGATTGTATTTAACAAATACCATATCGTTTAACCGCTTTTGAGTTGATCTATTCCTTTTCTTGGTATGGAGTTGTTAGTAGTAAAGATTAAAAGTGGCAACATGACCATAAAAAACATGCATTCTTTTATAATATAAATGATTAATGTAATTTGTAAGTAAAAATACTTACATGCTCAAAAACTCCACAATTTATTTCATAACCCGTAGCACTACAAGTTAGACGAAGAATCTTTATGAAAACTTTTGTGAGGGTTAGAGTCGAAGCTCCAAAACAAGACAACCATTTCGTTGTAAACATAAAAATTTGGTAACTTACCATTTGATTTTTTATAGTAAAATAGCAAATTCGAGAGACATTAAAGTTTAATATTATTACCAAGTGATTTTAACTTTCTTTGTTTGATTGCGAACAAACCACCAAAAAGACCATCAAAGTTTTTAAAACAGTCTAACTCTGAGAGTATCTTGTCTTGAGTCTTAATATCTGGATAAAGTCTTTCAATGCAATCATACAAACCTTTCACAACTTCTGCAAAACTTACTTCAGTAGGTTGTTCATAGTGTATCTTCGGGTTCAGAAAAAATCCAGCAGCATGCAAAGGTTTATGGAGTTGACAGTCCCACCGCTTATCAATGCTCTCGAGTACCTCTTTGCAATTTTCTTTTTTTGCTATGAAAATATTTTCAATTGTCTCTTTAGCCATGTCCATGGCTTCATATATATATATATACACTGTACGGATTTTTGTTGCCAATTGTTTGCCTTTGTGTTTCTTTGATGTTTGTAATACTAAACCACTTTTAGGTTCTTTTTGTGTGTATATTTCCAAATACACCATGGTGGACACTTCTACAATGGTTTAATTTGTGAATTTTTTTGGTCATTCTGATGAATGATTCATGAATTCTATATGTATTTCTTTTGTAAATTTTCTTAGTATTCTTTCCTGTTTATTTTTTGTAAGCCTTTTGATTTGTATCATAAGTTGGTTTTCTGATATATCATCATTCTTGTGGACCTTTTTGTTGTATTTATATTGTTTAGCTATTGGGCTTTAAACTTGGTAAGGGCCTTTTATATTTTCTCGTCTCCTTACCACTCCAATTTGGTCGATCATTTTTTCCCTCTTCCATTGATACACATTTGTCGTAGCCTTCGTCCTTCTTCAAAGCAATTATGTTTTTCTTGTCTTTGGTAATGTAGATTGTTGTTCTTTATCTTATTTTTTCTCATAAATAATTAAAAACATGGTTGCATTACATGATTGAAATGAAAAGTTGCTTGCATTACGATATTGATATTGTAATTATCGTTATTCTTTTACTGTCTAAATGAAATACACGAATTTGACCATTTGTTTGTAGTAATAGCAGTGGAGGCATCTTTCATCTAGGTCTTCTCGGTTGCAAAATATTTTTGGTGCAATCTCCTACAATGTGAGCAAATAACATCGAAGTCTCCTCACCCTTACTCTGTGTAATGATCTTTTGATTTGTCTCCAGCACTGATCTGCTTTGGTTTTGCTTTGTTTCCAGGCCAACTTATCTAAGTATGATTTCCCAGCTTCTAGTTCCCCTCTGCATAATAGTATTATTCCAAATAGGTACATATCGTTCTCATATGATCCATATGCTGCTGTTTTTAAATGTTGCAGTCCTTCGATTGTGTTGTTGTTTTGGAAATATTCTTCGATGCCTTTGATGTAGTGGGCTTCTATATTTCCGTTTGCGAGACATCTTCCCATTAAATCTGTGTAGCGGGTAAGTGTTGTCAATGGGTTCATTGCTAGTGGTCTGAGGTTAATTTTATTGTAGACACGTTTTTCGGCTGCGGCTGTCGCTAGTATTGGTGATGCTTCCATGACATGACGGACGGTAGTACGTGAGACTTGAGCGACTGACGAGATTATTTCACCAAGTATATCTCCTGGTAGATGTTCAAGAGGTGATAATGGTTTCTTTGTCGGCATTTTTTAATTGTTTGGTTCTTTGTTGCATTTGTGTGTATTTGGTGTTTTTTTATAGGTCTCTTGTATTTGTCTGTTAAATGTTTACTAATATGTATTTAATGTTTTTATTTGGCATTATTGCTCTTGATTTGATTTTGAATTTTTTTGGTCGTTTTGTATTGTGATATTTGTTGGAGGTAAATATCACAAGAGAGCCTATTAGTATCGCATACTCTGTAGTATTGAAAACTTAAAGTGAGATTCGATTTTGAACCCAAAAGAAACGATTGGATTTGCAATTGTCATTTTTATTTTTATGTAAGATTCTTTATAAAAGGATGTGCTGGAAAAATTAGTAGCATAACAAATCAAGATTGTAGGATTCATTGAGAAGATAGATACTAAGGAAATCAACTCATAATGCAAACCAAATTGTCCAAGGGAAAAAAAGGAAATGAAACGAACATGTTGGCGTGAAGTTTTTAATCTCCTACCTATCTGCAATTAAACGGTTAATATGATGTTCCAAGAAACTTCAAGATGCAACATGACTTAAGCTTCCTGCAAAATGGGCAAGATACATTATTATTCAGCCCCACCTCGTATTCAGCACACACTTAATCGTAGAAACTTAAGGAGTAGCTAAATTAGATGAAACGAAGACTGCAAATTTCATATAAAAGATAGATATTTAGTATATGAACTCATACCTTTAGTAGTTTGAACATTCTATATTAGGTTTGGGGACATCGACGGCCTTATCAAAGATGCGGGAGACAGTAAATGACCGATGATGTTGAGTGAAGTTGAAAGGGGAGAGTTTTATATGGAAAGTGTATTTCTTCTCGACAATATCAGAGAGTGGCTCAGGAATGTCGGCACCGTTAGCAGCATACTATTATTAACAATATATAGAGATGTAGTGGTAAGTGGATAGAGAGGTGGCAGTGTATGCATTTGTGAGTGTGTGGTCCTTACCATTTCAATGGCAAGTGTTGCAGCATGCACCTTGGTAAGCTTTGCAATGTCTTTATCGAATGCCACAAATATAGAGGTTGCATATGCATCTTTAACAACCATCTCAACTTTAAACCTGTAGCATTGAGGGCATATATTATGATGCAGTTTTGGTGTTGTGTATATACGAAACCTTTTTTTAATGAGGTAGAAATTAAGTACTTGACGTTGCCGACAGCGGTGAGAGATTTGCAATTGTGGTAGGCTAAAGGGGTTTCGTGTTTTGTCATCTTCTTTGAGCATTTGGAGCAGACTATGTAGTTCCAACCATTCATGTTATGGATTTCAACAACTTCACCAGTGCAAAGGAACTCACCTTCCTGTTTTATAGCCAAGTGTTATGGTAGCATTGGCAAATAAGTTTGGAGAAGCTCAAAAACATGAAGGGTGTAGTTTATGTGTTAGAATAAACCTAGAGGGTTGAGTTGGTTATGTAGGCGTTGAGTTCAACAATAGATATATGCTCAATCTTTTGCACCGCATGGTATTTCTCGGATGGGACGCCACAATCAATCATTTTTCCTTTGAATCTGATTAGTTATTGGTAGATGTAGTTGAGTTAGAACTGCCTGATATATCTATATATATAATTAGGGGAGGTTATGTTGTACCGTTCAATGAAGGCACGTGTAGCATGGAGTTGGCAGTCAAAATAGAATTTTGTCGCTAGGGTGGCATTCAGATAGAGCTCACCTTCATAATACGTTATGCTAGACAAGTGCGTAGCAGTCAAAGAGTGGGGAAAATAAATGAATAGGATGGGAGGAAACCAGAAAAGATCTTTGGGTTGATGTTGGTTGCGATCATGACACTTGTCTCTGATTCTTTGCTCCCGAGTACATCGTTTAGGACACTTGTTTATGCGTCGAAAGCACTAAGACGAACTTGCTCTCCGCTACATAGAAACAAAAATGGCGGTGAGTGATGAATAATTAGAGGACACAGAAGATGCAGTAATTAGAAGCATATGTAAAACTTTGGACCTTTCAAGGCATAGATGGACCAACATCCTCTCCAACGCTTCCGTCTCTTGGTTACAATACGCTTTCGTATAAGCAATTGCACCGATGATGTCTGAAGTTCAGAGAGTGAGTATAGTGTGTTAAAGTTTAGAATATTAACTGCTTCAGGTTTTTTGTGGAGGCGTAGAACATACCGGGAAGCTCGACATTGTTGTTTCTGAGGGCCAACAGCTGCGCATGACTTCGGAACCTGAAGAACTCCTTTGGGATTGCAACAGACGGGTGGTGGACCTCAACCAAAGTGGTGGATTGACTGAACCGAATGGAGAATTTGAAGTCTATCAATTTGAAGCGGGTGTTGCTCTTCGAGACGTCGAGACCAAAAATAGCATAGACGGAGCCTTAGCATACTTTGGAACAGAAACAGATGGTTCACATGTATGGAACCATGCATCAAGGTTGACTGTGAGACAGATTCAGAGCGTTAGTATTAAGAAGGTAAATGTGAGTTGCTGAGGGAAGAGTGGCTAACCGTTTCATCTATGAGCAATAGGTCGAGGCTCATAAGCTGGCCTCCCTTTTTGATGTTACGGGCTTTCCAAAATCGAAGTATCCTAGCGAGTATGCGATTGTTTCCACGGCCCAGTTTGAGATTAGAGAAAATCGAGTGCGCCGGTTCTATCTCGTTGAGCAGATTGTGTAGTTTGGTGTAGAAATCTTAGAAGTGGATGGTGAGAGTGTGTTGGGATGTGAGAGTATAAATACATGTGTAGATTGACGTTATCAGAGTGAGAGGAGAAGGTGGAGGAGGGAAGCATTTACGGGAAGTAATTAGAGATGGTGAATGCGACGGTTTCATGTGATAAGGGAGGTGAAGGGATGAGGCGGAGGAGCGCAAAGGATATTGAGGGCGAAATATCTCTGACGTTTAGGGTTTGTTAACAGAAATAGGGTTGTTGGACTTTGTGGCCGTTTAACATTTAGAAGGTCGTATTTTTTGTTATTGGGCCATAGAGAGTCCAATAGTTAATTATTGATTGAGTGGGTTCGAGTTATGTTGCTTTAATTAGTTGGTTTAGATGGTGTTTTAGGTGTTTTAATTAGGGGAATATGGTTGGAAAAAAATAAAAAATAAAAAATTGGGGGAATCTGACGTGGCTGCACCAGGAGTGAGAGAAAGGTAAGTTTATATATATAGATATAACCCATATGTGACTTTTCTCTTCGGCAACCAACCTAAGCACTTTAATAAGAGGCCCTGACACTTTAAGTGCAAAAAGCATATTCATCTAGAAGTTGTCTTGCATAATATAAGTTCTCACTTGTTCTACACCTGCTTCTTTTGCCCACTTGGAATCAACCCATTCTGAAGAAGTTACCATACTTCTCAAATTTTTCTTCTGGCTGTAATATTGTGAAAGTGTAATGAAAGACGTAGTAAAACGAGTAACTGCTGGCTATGCAGATTTCTTTGATTCGTAAACTTCATCATCATGTTCACAACCGTGGTATGACCATAAATATATTCATTCATGAACATGCACTT
>OVAV01001072.1:3826-14549 GCA_900406375.1 Iberis amara | reverse complement strand
ATGAGAAATAACAAATAACATAATGGGGGAAATTCTAATTTGTCTAATCCTAAGCTGCATGGAAGCGAAAGCGTTCGAAATTGCAGAAGCGTATTTTTCAAAAATTTAGCAAACGGATACGTATTGGAAACACATAATATATATATATATATATATATATATATTATTAAGCATAAAGTTCAACAAAGTCTTATTAAAAGTATGATTGTAATAAAAAAATATAAATCTAATATATGAGTAATTTCTTAGTGTTAAAAAAGCATCTATCTCAAACCATAAGTATCATATTCACCTATATCGTGTGAATTGTGCAAGACTAAATAAAATATTCAAACTAGGTTTTCTTGAAACAAATAGAAAAAAGAAAGTGATTTAAAATATATTAAACGAACAATAATCAAATTAGAATTATCTTGGTTGATATTTTAAATCATATTAAAAACTATGAGTTTTATCTCATTTTTTGGGTTTTCAAAATTGATTTGTGTGACTAAGATAGAAATATATTTAATATATAAAAACTTCCTACATATTTAGTTTGTTGTGATTCCAAAATTAGAATTGCGCTTCCAAAACGCTTCCAATTAAAGAATTTACGCTTACAAAACGCTTCTAAATTGACAAATATTGGAATCGCGCTTCCACGGCGCTTTCTCGCGCTTCCAAAAGCTTCTGATTCCGATCATGATTTCGAAGCAAAAATTGGATCTCCGACGAAACTTTCGTGCTATCTAGATCTAATCTTCTTTGCCAGCTCAATGGGAAGAATAGACTCTAATATTATCTCAAGGTGTTATAACATAGAAAGATTCAAATTAATTTAGAGGTAACAAAACACTTTTGGTCCATTGTAGATCCGGAGATGTATGCACTAAGTTGTTTTTCTTCCCTTTAATGGCCTAATAGCCAAGCTACAAATATGATTAATCAGTTTAATAGTTCAAAATTTATTAAAAACCAAAATTTTTGCATTCAAATAACAAATAATTGAATTTGAACTATAGTTTGATGAAGAGATATCAGATGCGATAATTACTATATCGCTTGTTCCTCTTCATATTTCTGGCAAGATCAAGCCGACAAAATATGAGTACGTCATAATCCAACCATAGTTCTTAAGTTCATGTATAAATGGGATTCATAAGTAAGTGTATAAAAAGACTTAGTTAATTCATGATTTATGTTTTGTCTTTTTTTGAGAAAAAAAATAGAAAAAAATTCTCAATTGTTTTATTTTTTAATTTTTTTCCAAGCAAAATGAATGAAGCTAAAATCATTTTTATCTTTAATTTAAGATTTTTTTTATCGTATTTATAATGACAATACTCATTCGGTAATCAACTTTTATAGTATGAGAAAACACAACAATCTTTTATTTTTATCATAAAGATTATTGTTTATTAAGTTTCCATATGTATATTAAGAAAATATGACAAATCATCATTTTAATTTGACTAATATTTTGTTGAAAGTCTAGATCATAAGTGTGATCAGAAAATTATATTATTTTTTTTTGAAAACTTAATGAAACCAAGACAAAATATTCTCACTACTGATATGTCTAGAGATATTACATATCATGTTGATTTACGAATTATAATGGAATTGATTCCTACATAAGATTTTATATCTAAATGACTCAAACCATTAATCAACTGGTCGGGCTCAGGTCTGAGCCAAATAACAGGCCAGGGACACAAGTGCAAACGTTGACAAGGCAAACAACATGATTATTTGGTAAACAACCAGAAGAATCACAATCATTGGGTCTTTCACATTCACTACCAATCAGAGAACCATGAGCACAAGTACATTTCTGGTCTTTACATATAACATGTGTTGTTCGTCTGCAACCACGAGGATCACAATCTTTGGCACTATTGCATCGAAATTGACCTTCACTCCTCATAATCATACCTGTATATAATATATGTACATGTAAGCAAAAAAAAAAAATGAAAGTCAAAGTAAACCAAATTAGATGATTGTCACATCTAGTTAAGTTTACAAGAATATCATATGACCAAAAAATTAATAAAACAATACGTAGACGCAAGACCGGTCCTGAGATTTTATAGACCGCAATCTACAATGAAAAAATGGGCCGGTTCTTAAAATAAAATTTTGAAAATGGGTCGGTCCATAAACTAAATTTTTGAAAATAAAAAATAGGCCGCAAGCTCGTGCTTGCTCTGCTTGGCCTCAAGACCGGCCATGCGAAGAATGGATCAAACACATATTTCTATAAAAAAAATTACCTAAAACAATATATATTTAGGTTGTATAACGTTTTAAAAATTAAAACTGTGTTTTCAATCGATTAAATTAGGGGAAAAAAATGACAAAAACTTTGAAAGACTTGCATGAAGAAATTAGGAGAAGAATGATGAATATGCTTGTTAACTTTTCCATTTTTGTTTTTTTTCTTCTTTAACTAATTTTTTTTTTTTTTTTTGCTGATTGCAGATTTAATTATGTTATCTTTGTGCAACAAGCTTGTTTATATTTATAGCTAAATTCTGAAAACGGAAATGGGTCAAATCAAAAAGCCTCCGTTTAAAACGGGTAAAACTTAATTGTGACAAATAAAGGAAGAAGAAAAAACGGATAACTTGATTAATGAAAAAAATATTCAAGTACAAATATATGACTATGCAGAACTAAGTTTATTTGAACATGACTATTTTTTTTTTTCGGATGCATGAATACCGATAAGAAACAAGTATTAAAGCTCTATATTTTTTTTTTTCGTTTTTCCCACTAGAACTAAGTTTATTTGAACATGACTATTCATTTTTTTTTTGTAATATACCGTAGAAGTTTCAGGCTTTTGATCCATAAACCATAATCATCTTCGGCTTTTGGTCCATAATCTCTTTCGGTGTTCGGAGTCAGCCGTCGATAATACATGTTTAAGACATAAATTATTCTTTCCAAATGATTCAAACTAATGATCTTGAACACTCTTTGGAGTATCTCAACAATTTACCAAAGTTTCTTTGTATTCATTTATTTTCTTATTTCTTTCTAAAATTACAACATGTTATAATTCCACTCCACAAACATTAATTAAGACGCATGTAACACTCTGATTTATAGAGGAATGGTGTTGCATGGCGGGAGTTTAAAAGAATTAATTTTTCTACTTATGTCACTGAAGTACACTTATCTTTTCGGTTATCGGCCTAGAAAGAATTCCACAGTTAAGATTATGCTAGAGCAATTTAAAGATGGATGACCTTTCGGGAAGTCATTTCCGAAATTGTGCGAATGAAGATAAAACATGAAAAGAGATTTTGTGATGATCTACATGCCAGCAAAGCAATTCTCTAAAATCTCCTGGAATAGCACACCTGCCCGTCGGATAATAGAAAGATCCATGAGCCGAGAGAACCCGAAACCACATGCTGGAACGATCAATGATGTTACAACGCACCTTATAGTTCTAACATGATCAATCATTAATTTTAGCATAGTTAACATGATAACATTGTGCTAAAGAGTCAAAGATTTTATTCAATTATTATTGGTTAAATATTTTGAAAAATGTGTAATGAGGAAAAATAATGTATTTATATATTAGATATTTATTTTGTAAAATATGTAAAAAGTCAAATACTAAATTAATTTATCTCTCCAATTAAAACATTAAATGAAATTTAGTTTTTAAGAAAAAATTACATCAAAATTAAAAATGATTAAAAGTAACAACATAAATTTCCAGTGACAAAAAAAAATCTCCAGATTTTTCTAAAACTAAGCTTAAAGATAATTATAAATAAAAAAACTTATATCTAAAATAATATTTGGATTGTAAAACACCGGACTAATATAACGAAACAAATTATATTTTTCCATTTCTTAGTTAGGAAAAAAAAATTTTTGAGTGATTTTCTTAAGTGACTTCTTTTACACGTTCCCTAATTTTATTTATGATTTAAACCAGAGTAATTTTTTGAAACACAATAAAAAGAAGTTCAAATTCCAAAACTACCACACACTCTCAAAAGTTTCAAAAATACCACACACTCTCAAATGTTCCAAAAATACCACACATAAAAAGTGAATTTTAATGGTTTAGAATTTAAAATTTTGGATTTAAGTTCACTAAATAGTGTTTAGGATTTAGTTTTGAAGGGAATAAAGTTTGGTTTTGGGTTTTAGAGTTTAAATTTAAAGTTTTAAAGTTATTTCAAATTTTATAGTATTTTTAGAATAAAAACATTTTTGTGATATTTTCGAAAAAAAATATGGTATTTTTAGAACTTTTAAGAGTATAATATTTTTAGAATAAACCTAATTTTTGATAGTATTTTTGAGAATGATCCTTTAAACAATAACAAAATCTTTATAAATAGAGTCCTCTTGTAACACAACACACACTCTAACTATAGCTAGAAGAATCTAACAACTTCCACATGTCTCTAAACGTGTCCTCTTCCTCTACCTCCATCGTTCCACGTGTCTCTTCTCCGACCACCGTAATCGAATATTCCGATTCTCCTCCTCCACCGTCTTATGAGATTCTTTGTCTTCTTGGTCCTTACATGGACCCTGAAACACTAGCACTAGCTTCATGCGTCTCCACAACTTGGTCACATTGTTTCTCATCAGAATCTCTATGGAAACATATCATAACCACACAGTCCAATAATCTCCAATCTAACTTCACAGTAGCTAAAGAAACAATGGAAAGATTCTCGTACAAACGTTTTGTTTCCATCATTGAATCAGATGCTAAACGTCAACGCAAGAATCAAAAAGAATCACCAAAGATCTCACTCTCTGATCTCATTTTCATTTTACACGTTTCCACAGAATCATCAATGAACTCAAAACCGTTCTACAAAAAGGGTAAAGATATGTTCAGTGGTGAAGCTATGGCAAAGGTAAAAGGTGCACCCATAGTTTTTTTTTTTTAACTTCTAGGGACTTTTTTAACCAAATTTGATTGTGCATCCACAAAATTTTTAATATATATATTTTTTTAAGCAACGATCCTAANAACCCCAAAAAACCAAAGAAAAAAAAAAAAAAAAAAAAAAAAATGAAATTAGCTTAATTTATACATGTTTTTAAAGTTAGTTTTAATTTTACCGGTTGTCGATTGTTGAAAAATATCTAAAGATCAATTTCTGAGGTGGTTATATATTGAGTGATTATATAGTCTCTTTTTGAGAAAGAATTGTATGAAAATATTACAAATGAAGTTGTGATAAATAGATTTCAAGATATAAGTGAATGTTGAGTATATTTGTAAAAATTTATTTTTCTTTGTAATAAGATTTATTTTAATATTTTATTGGGATATTTTTAAAATATTATAAAAAATTAAATTTATTCCAAAATACTATACATTCTTAAAAGTTTTAAAAATACTACAATTTTTAAAAAAAATACCACAAAAATCTTTTTGTTACAAAAATATTACAAATTTGAAATAGCTTTAAAATTTATAATTTAAATCTTAAAACTCAAAAACTAAATTTTACCCCTTCAAAATTAGATCTTAAACTTTATCGTTTCTATTGTTTGAAACCAAACACAAAATTTTAAAATCTAAATCCTTAAAATTCACTTTTATGTTTATGGTATCTTTATGGTATTTTTGGAATATTTGAGAGTATGTGATATTTTTGGAATTTTTGGGAATGTAGTATTTTTGAAATTAAATTTTTTTTTTTTAATGGTATTTGAAGAAACTCTTTTAATTTAGTTAATATTTTATTATCTAATTTTTTCATTAGAAAAATGGTATGGATTCGTCTTTGAATATCATCAAGAACGTCTCTGACGACAAGTTTCAAATCGAGTTTGATATAAGTAATATTCTCAAGATTGTTGCTGATACAAAGGAAGTGAGATTAACGTGGCAAGTTGTGTATAAAGATTGGGAAGAGTTTCTAACGATTGCAGATATTACAAGATCTTTAGATGGAAAGTATGGTTGGTTCACTGATGAACTTCCGGTGAAAAAAAGATGCTCCTCCGGTAAGCTAGTTGGTGATGTGAAGACAAGTTACAATGGTGAGGTTCTTGAGAAGATTGGATTTTCTATAGTGAAATCAAATGATTGGGGATCTTTGTCTGTTGATGATGTCTTGAGATATTTTGAGTGTTTTTTCTTATGATTGTTAGTGTTTTGAGGAGATTGTTTAGCAAGTAACCTAGAAAGTTCTAAAGTGTATATTATTAATCTTTTTTTTTTTCTTCGTTTTCTTATGTACTCGATAGTATTAATGAAGAATATGTTTTCATGAAATAGAGAAGTATAGATTTTTATTAAGCAACATTTTGTTTAAATATTGAAAGTAATTTAGGGTGTTTATTAAATGTGGAATTTAGAAGGATTTATGTTAAAATGATATGTTGTTTAAACATGAATTTTAAAATATCTTATGAAATTTATTGTTATTGAATTAATGATTTTAAAAAATCTCATAAAACCTGTTGTTATTGAAAAAAATTTAAGTTATGGATTTATGTTTATTTGATGGTATTTAAATGAATTTTTTTAGTTAAAAATATAAAATATTAAATCTTATGATTTCAAATGAGATTATAGAAAATTTTAAAACAAATCACATAAAATTCTCTAATTCTTTTAAGATTATCTAAAAATTTATTAAAATTTAAATCACTTCAAATTATTTTTTTTGGTAAGAACATAAGGAGAATGTCCTCTTATGAATTTATTAATCGAATAAAGAATAACAAATCAACCATCAATTCTATGTGGAAACGCAGTTCCAACTAAATCCTCCGAATAAACTACAGCTACCGACTCTAGAACAGAAATGAAATCCCACTGCCAAATCGAACGCTAGATTAGCTAACCTATCAACCAAACGATTAACTTTCCTATAAATATGAACAATCCTAACAGTACAGTATTAAAAATATTTGTTTGGATATACTCTTTTATAGTTTTGTTGAATTTATTCGTTTTGAGATTCAAGAAGATTTTTAAAAAGGGTTTAAACTACGTCATCGATTCTAGACGCTCGTGGTTAAGACACGTGTAATATAAAAGCTAAGAAGACGACACATCACACAGAGTGGCTTTATCCAGAAAAGGAAAGTAGAAAACAGAAGAAAGATCTTTACTTATCTCCTTATGTAATGTTCTCGCATAGGGTAAGTGATTTTTTATAGTATCTTTGTCTAAGTTCCAGCTTTGATTAGATCTTCATGTACTTCTAATCTTAGTGGCAGTTCCAAGATTCTTGGATAATCAAACCGCATGGATCAAATTGAGTCAGATGTTTGAAGGTTTTCCATCGGTGACTTGAGATGTTCTTTGTTTTGCTCTGTTTTAAGGACTTTTATAAAATTTAGTTTTTTTTTTTAATAAAGGGTTTATTTGTATTAATTCCATAGATAGCCCAAATACATCTAAACAGCCCAAATTACAACCAAGAAAAGATCTAGTCCAAACAAATAGATCCGGGTAGGCTTTCCCAATTACATAATGGGCCCGGGCCCAGAACGAAAAGAGGAAATCCTAGAAGCAAAAGGAGAACCCCTTAAGCCTCCTCCGCCGCTAAATTCTGCGAATTCGCCGGATCTGCAACTCCGGTGATCCGGCGACGGAGACCGAGGCGGTGCTGCACCACCACCCACGCGAGAACTCGATTTTTGGACTGAAGGAAGAGGATGGTCGGAAAATATGCCACGGCGAGAGAAGGAACAGAAGGAGTAGTTTTCCGGCTTAACTCAGGAACGAGTGGAAACGTCTTCGGTCTTGGTTTAGCGGCAACTCCATGTGGCGGTAGTTCCCGCACCCCCATGCGACGGTGGTTTTCGCACCCTCAGTTTTTATGTAAATGCTTTCAAGCTGTATCTTATAACAACACTTTTTTGAGTATCTATACACGTTTTCTTGTGTAGTTAAATATTATAGTATAACCAACAGTACTACATTAGGCTACTAATTTTACGTCATGTCATCAGATAATTGCAGTTATTGGATCTAAGTTTAAGAAAAAACTAAGACCGAAGAACTTTCTCTTAATTAAGAAAAGTATATATATTTATATATATATATATATATATTATAGTAGATTGTTCAGATATATAATATAAGGCTAAAAAAAATGTTTGTAAATATATAATATAAGGTTTGTCACTTGAAAATTCAGAGGACAAATATAACATATCTTACCGGTATTAAGAAATGTATGAGTTATCAGACTTTTGTATAAAACAATATTATATAAAAATTAACTCTAGAATGAATTAAAAAAATGGTTTTCGAAATTTCATAGATGAACAACCATTAGTGATTATTGTGATCCTCATGTAATGTACTACTATGGAAATGCCTTGATTTGTCAAAAACAAAATGTAGTATGATATTTTATGTGGGACGAATTATAGATATGCACCATATTACTATTTATGTATAAAAATAATTATTATAATGTGACGATTACGTTGAAACCATTAGTTGATGATATAAGTGGAACAAATTGAAGCCAATGAGAGAATAAAATGTAATCAAAGTGGCTCAAGTTGAAGAGACTCCACAATTGCTTTTTAGCTCATATCCCTGTTTCTAACTTTTATAGATAAGAAGATCATGTTTCCATATCTTATCGTTATGATAATAGTATATTTTTTAAAGAGAATATGATATTATTTCAATTCTTTCAAAGTAGTTAATCATATCTTAGCACTCACCTACTTGGATTGTATTTGATGGCCATTTTATTGTAACAACCATACATTATTGATTTATTTGTCGCATATATATGTTGGTGAGAAAGGTCAAAAAAACTAAATGACAATAAAAAAAATTTGCCACTAATTAAATCGATAAAAATTTATTAAACAAGTTTTTATATTACAATATTTTGTAGTTATATAAAAATGAATTCCAAGAAACAAACACTAAACAGAAAAATCTTAATCGTCGACCGCTTTCTCTCTCTTGAAAATTTGTTTCCCGACTCTCTCTTTTTCGGAGGAACCTGTGGCGGAGAGATCTAAGGCGAGGCCAAAACTCACTCCAAGCCGAGCCACATCTGCGTGTGTAGTGACCCCTAAGCTCGCCGGCGAGTTTAGAACCGGCAAGCTCGTCCTGTCATTTTCTCTTCCATCGACGAAACAACTATTTTTCTTTCTCTTCCTGGTGCACGACGACTTCTGGTGAGAACGTAGCAGCTTCGAAGTAGCGGATTCAGCCAGATCTATCGACGGTGAGAAGCAGAGACGTCTGTGCGGCTAGAAGCAAAGGATCTCAAGAATAAGTGGATTTGATCCGCCGGAAGAAAGAGAGGCGACGCGCTCTCAATGTCAGTGAGGGGACCGCATTCACTAGTAGCAACCGCTAAACCGGGTCGGAAGGTGGATCGAACTCGTCCCTACTCACGTCAAAACCTTTCGCCACCGCCACTGCACGAGGCGATTTCAAACATGTTTTGTTCCTCCTTTCAAGCTTGGTTGTTGTTGTCGGCGGCGGTGACGGTGGAGTGTCATCGCCGCTTCAAAGTTGTCAGGTGGCTCCGACGAGTTCATAGAGATCGGCGGCGGCCGTTAGACGTAGAGTTTTCCTAAGTTTTCTTAAGGCTTTATGATTTATTGTATGGACCTATTTTAGATTAGAAAGCCTATTTTATGAGCTTGTTGAGATTGTAGAAGACTTTTTGTTTTGTTTGGTTTGAAATTTGTAATGGAATTTATATCTGAATATATAAATATAATCTTTATAAAAAAAATGTGAAATTTTAATTATTTTATCCAAACGATTTCGATTAAATGATTAAAATAAACATCGAGTTAGTTTTTTATAGATTTTTTTTGTTTTTATATAAAAAATAGATGTTAATTCAGAATCTTTTATTTTTTGTTATGTTTGAGTCGTTTTCAAGTGTTTTTCTTTAGTGTTAACATCAAATTAATCCTCAAATTTGGGTCTAATTTGTTGAAATCAAATATATGAGTCAAGATGTAAGATTTGTTTCCTTCATAAGTATTAAGTGTTTTTCTATAAAACGACTAATGAAAAAAATGGGTTCATAATAATTGGATTTGTTAAATCAAGTGATTTAAATGAATGCACTATCACTATTCAATAATCCCTTGTTGACCACAGATTCACAAAGGTCTGATAAATATCATATATCTTTAATCTAAGAAATCAAATAGACGATTTTCACAAAATTTTAAGCATAAAGATCATAAAGATAAATCACAAAAAACACTAAACTACAAGGTTACTGGTTAACCATAATAAAAAAAAAAATTCAAAAACATTATAAAATACAATACATAACTAATAATAAGAGCACTTCCAAAAGTAATATTGTTATTTAGTATTTTAACATACAAAGATTCCGCTTTCTAATGATTCATTGTCATAATAGCTTTTGTGGAAAACAATATTGTATATTTATCAATATGAAAATATACATAATAATCCCTATTTATATATTCATATCATAAGCTTATACTCTCGCTTTGTGACAAAAAAAAAAAGTTGGTATTTCTCTTCTAAGTTTTCATCTTTCTCTCTAATGGTGGACGACATCTCCATGGTTCTCAGACACACGTATGTATCTTTGTTTCTTTTTACTTTTTTTTCTTACAAAATCTTGTCTCTTTGAGCTAAATTTATTCTAAATTTTGTATGGATTCGTCATATATATTGTGTTTTAAGTTCACATATTAGGAAGTAATCTTTGGGGTGTACTCAAATTTTGGAAGATTTTTTTTTTTTTTT
>OVAV01001071.1:0-14550 GCA_900406375.1 Iberis amara | reverse complement strand
TACTTTGGGTCTAGATACACTAGAGTGTAATTTATCCTAAAGTAAATAGTTATGAAGAAAAATGCAAACCTAATCATTAATTTAATAATCTATTCACATATTAAATTTATACTTTAAAATAGTATATATCATGTAACAATGAAATTTTTATAGATTTTTTTTTGTTGTTTTAAATTTCATCATAAAAATATGCTATTTAAATTCAATCTCAAAAATTAAAATTGGAAAAAAAACAAAAAAATTTCGGAGTTATAATCTTACAAAAAAAAATTCTAAAAATACATTATTAAAATAAAAAACTCTTGTGGTCCAAATGTTAACAATTTTTTTTTAAAAAACTCTTTAAACAACACAAAACCATCAATCTTTAGAGTCAATAAACTTTGATGATCATCAAAAACTGAATAACAAGAGATAAATGAAAATTTTTAAATAACAGAAGATAATTATGTAAAAGATACCATATAATATACTATTATAATATTATAAACACGTGGTTTTAAGTATGAGATTATTCACTAGAACCTTCATACTATACATAATTTGATGAACTAAATCTAAACTTTCTTCATATTCAATAAAAAAGTATTATTCATAAACTGTGTAACCTAAAGTTTAAGTACGATTATAATTTAACAAAACCAAAACACAAAGCATTAACAATCTTCAATGATAATTGAATAGATATTATCTTAACTGATTAAATAGAACTAGTTTGCAAAACCTGAAAGTTAAAACAAAAAAATTGTAGTCGTGCTAGGATTGATCTTTCCTCTCTGCTTTTTCTCTTCACTACTGCTAACCTTCCGCCGCCTTTCTTCTTTTTCTTTGTTCCGCCGGCGTTCTACCGTAAGCTGGTGCTGTGCGCTTTTTATTTTTTTTCTTCTGTTTTGTTCAGTCTACTACTTTCCTCTTTTTGTTTGTACAAATAGCGTTTGAGTTTCTTAGTTTCTCTTGTCAGAACTTCTATATGGCCGGAACTTGGATCCATGCTCTACATGTCCAAATTGTTACCAGATCCGGTCGTCTATTCCTACTGACAGCTGGTTCCCAGACTGGGATTTGGTTGCTACGGTGGAAGATATTCTAGGGTGAAGGTTCACAATGGTCGACGACATGCATGTGTTGCCTATGGCCGTTTTCAACCGTCGTCCGATGCATCTGGTTCGTCTCAAGTGAACACCGGTTTGTTGCCGATGGAGTGGGCTGGATCTGGCCTTCATATTTGGTTGTTAGACGAGGTGATACTTCGGATTTCAATCTTGCGTCTCGGAGATAGAAGCTAGTTTTTGGGATCTCGGTCAAATAGTAGGGATGGTCGACGGCTATGCATGTCTTCTTCTTCGGGTTGCCGGTGAATCCCTTGTTGATGACGGCGTCGTCCTTGCTTGCTACATGTGTCATGCTCTGTAGCTGCTATGCTGGAAGACTGGGCCCATATATGGGTATTGGGCTGTCTTTTTGTCTATGCATATGGGAAGCCCATCACTATCTTTTTGTATTTTCTTCTTTTAAATTAGTAGTCAACTTAGTTATTTTAGATCTAGACAGCAATTTTATCTGGGTAAATCTCATTCGTGTAAATTTCATATCGGTTGCAATTCGGAAAAAAAAAAAAATTAGAGGTTCTATTATGGTTAGGTTATAACCTAACTTGCATATTTGCTGTAAGGGAATAGTTGTCCTCCTTAAGAGTAATAGATTAATTTATGTCTTAGTTTACCTCTTTAAGAGGTCAGTTTCCCGGATGCTCAGATTTATAAGTTTCTTAAGTATGATTGATTATACTTTTGAATGAATTGTCTGTTTATGATTTAATATAATTAAGTTTTTTTAAAAAAGTTGTTAATTCCCCCACCCTCCCTAATCAATAAAACTGTGATAAAATGAGAACTGTAAAATAAAAAAACAATGAAAAAATGGTTTTAATTTTGACTTCTAGTTCCTCACAACTTAAACCAAAACATAAACAGAAATCAAAACCAAACCAAAAGACTTTTTGTTACTCGGTTTAAAAATAGTAAAAAAAAGTCAAAAAAGCATCATTGAATCTACAAGACTTCAACAACACTTCTTGATCTCATCTTTTCTTTTAACTTCCAAATCTTCACTTCTTCTTCAGTCTTGTCTCCTTCTTTCCATTATCACTCTCATCAATGGGAATCTCCTTTAGTAACAACAACAACAGAAGACGATATAACAACAACAACCGTCGCCACCATCATCCACCACCTTATTATTACCTCGATCCTCCTCCTCCTCCTCCTCCATCATTTCCACCGCATTATAACTATACCTACTCCACTCATCATCTCCCTCCACCACCACCAGAGATCAACTCTTGTTCCTATGGTCATTACCATTATTACCCTCACTATCCTCACTATCTAACCACCGCACAGCCTAATTTGTGGGGTCCACCTCAGCCGCAAACGCAAACGCAACCGCAAACGCAAACGCAAACGCAAACGCAACCGCATCCACCGCAACATAACGCGAAGAAGGTTAGAAACGACGTCAATGTACATAGAGATACGGTAAGACTTGAAGTAGACGATCTAGTACCTGGTCAACATCTAGTTTCCTTCGTCTTCGATGCCCTTTTCCATGGAAGGTAATATCGAATCCTCCAAAGTCGGATCGGATCTGAATACATTGGTTTAAAATTTTGAATTAAAATGTTTCTACATTTATAGGTTCCTAATTTTATAACATTTCAATTGGAAAATGTTAATATATATAATTGAATTGAAGGAAAGTTTATAAGAAAAATTCATGATAATTATTATATTATTCTAAATAGATTATGACCATAGTTTAGTTTTAGCAACCGTTCATACCTCGTAGGGAACTAGCTATACTTTGTCGGTAACTGGCCATGTCCTGTTGGTAACTACAGTTATCGAAAGATAATAGGTAGATGAATTTAACAAATATTATATTAGAAAATGTTAATATATAATTGAATAGAAGAAAAGTTGATTAGAAAAAATTATGATAATTATTATATTGTCCCAACTTATGGTTACTTTTGACATGATATTTCATTAAATTTGAATTTGTTTACATTATTATTTTATTACATATGGACATCATCAGAACCATATGGAATCACTCTTGTAGATAGTAAAGGTTCAAGCTTTATATAATTTGCTTGATGAGTATGTGTTATATTGATGGATATGAGACATGGATCCTTGTAAACTAATCTTATCTATTCTTCTAAATTCGATTTATATGAGTTTATATTTGATCAATGTCATTGTATTCTCATTTTAATTAGATTAAGGTTGAAGGAATTAGTAAAGGAAAAAATCTTTACACATGAGAACCATCTAATATCACTTTTGGAGATAGTAAAGGTTCAAACTTTACATAATTTGCTTGATGGGTTATGTGTTATACTGATGGATTTGAGACATGATACTTGTAAACTAACCTTATCTATCTTCTAAATTGGATTCACTAACCTTAACTTGTATGATTTTATATTGAACAAATGGTGAACTTAAATATAGATTATTATTGTGGATCCTTTTTTGCATCATTCTCCACCATACAGAATCGTGCCTCTTACATAAAAAATTGGACTAGTGCGCAAGACCACTAAAAATTTATTTAGTTTTTTAAACCACAATGCTATAATTATTTATTAATTAAACAATCTTAAATTTGTCTTGTGCATTAAATTTTGTCCAAACTAACTTATATATATTTTTTGATATTTTACTTTTTTTTAGTTCGTTTATATTCTAGTTTTGATACATAAAAAATTAATTATTTAGTTACATAAAAATTAGTGACATTTATTTTGCCTAAAGCCTCAATAAGCTTAAGCACGACACGAAAACATCGTATTATAGTCAAGGTCGGTCCTGAGGCCAAACAGAGCAAACACCAGCTTGCGATCCATTTTATATTTTTTAAATTTTACTTTAAGAACCGGCCCATATTTTTATATTGCGGCTTTTAAAATATCAGGTCCGGCTCTGATTATAGTAATTGTTATGAATCGGTCTTTGTTGATACAATAGTGACGAAAAAATTGAATTCTCATTGTGTTATTATTTCCTTATACAGTATCACTATTACATTCTTTGCAAAGGAGGAACCAAATTGTACTTTCATCCCACAGTTTCCAGAAGTTTATTCACCAGTTAGATTCACTTTTCAAAAAGGTCTTGGACAAAAGTTTATGCAACCTTTAGGGACAGGAACAGACTTAAGCTTTTTTGCCCTTGATGATCTGTCTAAACCTTTACAAGAAGAAGTGTACCCTCTTGTAATATCAGCTGAGACATTGATCTCTCCAGAGCAATCATCAGTTCATAAGCAGATCACACAAGCAGTCTTAGAAAAGGATAATAACAATGGATGTTTTGTAGTGAAAGTTGTGAAACAGATTCTATGGATTGAAGGAGTTCGTTATGAGCTTCATGAGTTGTATGGCTCGACTAGTCAAGGTGCAACTTCAAGGTTAGAGGATAGTGGTTCAGGTAAAGAATGTGTGATCTGTATGACTGAAGCTAAGGACACTGCCGTGTTACCTTGTAGACATTTGGTAAATCTTTCTCAATCTTTTAATCTTTCATTCATACTTTAGTCACTAGAGTCGAAGATGGTACCACACTTTAGACTTATTAGAGAATATGGTGATCGCTTAAGGGTAGACGTTTGGTTCTACGGTTTGGTTCCGGTCGGTTCCGGTTCTTTTGATTCCTTCAATATAAAAGCCATTAGAAAATCGGTCGGTTTAGTTTGGTTCTAGGTCGACTAGGTCGGCTTGGATCTAAAATATGGGAACCGTTTGAGAAGTGTTTGAAAACCGAAATATTAATGGTTTCGACTCGGCTCATATAATTTTTGTAAAATAACCGAAAGAACAAAAATATCCGAAAGAATCAGAAATAACCAAAATTTACCGAAAATATCCAAAATACTTGAAATCATTAGTACGCAAAAGAACCAAAAATACCCGAAAGAATCGAAAATACTCAAAAAATCACCGGAAATACCCAAAAATTGATAAGAGGGACATATATTCATGGTTCTTGGTATAAAAAACACTTGCCTTATATTTTCAGTTTGAATCGATTCTTTCGGTTCGGTTCCGAACCAATAACCATGGTGGCATGGTTCTTAGTAAAAGAGAACCATTCAGATAATTTAAAGGGAACCATACTTGAACCGAACCTAATTTTTGGTTCGGATCGGTTCAATTCTTCAGCTCCCGATTATGCCTACCCCCTCATCACTGTACGGTCAGTTTCAAGCCAATAACCTTTTAGTTGTTTGATTCTAACGTCTTGTACTGTCTTATGATTCGTCTTTGCAGTGCATGTGTAGTGATTGCGCGAAAGAATTGAGGATTCAGTCGAATAAATGTCCGATTTGTCGACAATCTATTGAAGAGCTCTTAGAGATCAAAGTAAACATTACTAGTGATGAACAATACTAATAAAAAAGGGTTCCTTATTCAAAAAAATATCATTCTTGATTCTTTCTTCTTCTTTTTTTTCCTTCAAAATCCTCTATATATGAATCTTTATAATCATTGTTGCTTAACTTCGTTCTGCATATAGATTTGTTTGATCTAAGATGTTAATGTTATTGAGTAAGTATATGTTAGCTAATATACTCTAAGAGCTTCTTTTTTTTTCTTTAATTATCTTCATGGATGATAAGTTCATAACACTCTTATGAATCTATTTTATTTGTGTGTAATTTAATGCTTTTTATTGTTTGCTTAACCAAAAGGTTCCGAATTTGTGGTCCAAAACTCATAGTACCCCAATTAGTTTCTTCACAAAGTTTGGAAATTAACATTTGCAGAGTTTCTAACTTTCTATAACCATGTTTTGTATCTTCCTTTCTCTGTGATCATTTGACCTTTTTAACCAAAAACAATCTATGATTTTTGATATCCAAAAATCTACCCGGTTTTCTAAACACTTTTAGAGTTTTAGTATGAAAGAAATTTTTTTTAATTGGAATATCTACAAGTACTGTCGTGACTAGCTTTTTCGGGGTTTAAAGCTATATTCAACTATATTTGTTAGTTAAATTTAGATATTTAATTAATAAATTAATTAATTAAATATATATCATAAAATATATTGTATAGTAGTTATACATACACATATATTAACGTTTATAAAAATAATAAGATTGTTATATTAAAAAGAAAAGAATAAATTGTTACTAAGAAAATCATTTTAAAGATTATGTATATAATTACATTATTTTAAATAGATTATATGTGAAGATAAATTTAAATGATTATAAATAATTATAAAACATCAAATTGAGTTCGTTCAAAATATTAAGCGATAGAATCATAAAAATCAAAAGTATCAAAAAGGAAAAAAATAACAAACTAAAATGATCATTTCTATTGGAATAAAATTTAAAATTCGGTTGAAAAGAAAAATATTAAAAATTCGAAAACCAATATAAATCATTAGTGAAATAAATTAGATAAGTTTGAAGCAAGATACAAGTTTCTATTAGTGAAATAAACATGGCTTTGAATATCTAAACTTTGATTCCCAATAATTTTTTACCCAAACTCCTACTGTTAATTAAAAAAGCCTATTCGTGCTTTATAAATTATATAACCATTGAAGTAAAAAAGCTGCCGGCGGAAAAAGAATGTTTCCCACTGAGGTTAAGCTTAAAAGCAAAAGAAAAAAAGTAATAACTTTTTTTAAAAAGATACTCTATTCATTCTTTTGACAGAATGTTTAAAACTTTTGAAATAAGAAAAGTCTAAATTTGATTTATTGTTTTTTTTTTGGGGGGGTAAAGAATTTGATTTATTGTTGGTCTCAAAAGTTTAAAACTGCGCTAGATAATAATTATTTTTATTGACCACTCAAGTGGTCTTGAAATGAATAATCATAAAGAAATATAGTTCAATTCGATATGATACTTGATCAAAAATATATACATACATACTGTTGAAAAAAATAAAATACATACATACTTGTTATTTGATTGAGTAAAATGAATGGTTATTAATGGTGACGTCCACGAAAATTATTATCCTATTTTAAGTAGAAAACGTACAATAATGCACTTTCCAAATATATGAAAATGAAAACGAAACCTACGAAAAAGATAGTAATCCAATAAGAGAATCGGACAAAAGCTTGATGAACTAATGCTATTCGGTGAAGAATATTAGAAGACGAATAACAAAAAATTGAAATTTATTTTGACCTATAATTTGTTTTTTTAACTATCTCTCCCATTTACTTCCTTTTCTACACTCTCTCAAGAGTTCTAGAAAGGAGTGGTTTTGGAAAGTCTTGTTGCGCCGTTCCGACCACACTGCCGTGCGCCGCGACCCCCAGATCCGTCAGTGACTCCAGCACCGGCGAACTCCCCTTTCCATTCTTCTCCCAACCCGGTCCAAAATACTCTTCTCTCCTTCTGCTCCTTTTTCACCGAGACCAAAAGAGAATGATGAAGCTTGGTGGCGGCGATGCAGTCTCCGACGCATGTGTGCGCACACTGTGGAGAACAACCGACTAAGGGAACCTTAAGGAAGCGAGATCTGGACTGCTGGAGAATTAAGAGCGCCAGATCTAGAGATGTTCTGTGAGGGCGGCTACAATTTCCAGTGACAGCTTTCTTCTTCTCCGTCATCATCTAGCTCTGCTCTTCGTTCTCCGGAAACCTACTCCGGTTACCCGAAGTCGGTTGTGGCGCATGGGAAACCAGTTTCTCCTCCAATTTTTTTTTTTTTTTTGGGNCTCCAATTTTTTTTTTTTTTTGGGTGGGAGGCGACGACGGTTCTGTGTCGTTGTCTCTTCGGATAGTCGCTGTCGGACTCTGGTGACGGTCTTGTGTCCCGGAGGCATCCGCATATCTCGGTGGCGGCTAGGTTTGCCAAGGTTTTCTTGATGATCCTAAGGGTGCTAGGATTTTTAATATGGGTCCGGGCTTGTATTGTGGGCTTAAGTGATCCAACTCGAATTAGGATTTGTTTGGATGTTAAGCTATTTTGTTTTAGGATTGAGTTTAACAATGTATTGGGGATATATCTGGATGTAAAATATAAGTATTTCAATAGAAAGCTCTTTATAAAAAAAAAATATATTTTGAGGTTTAAAGATCACAATAAAAAAATATAAAGTTTATATGATTTATTTATTTATTTATTTATTAAAAATATACTGTTTTTTAACTATATATATTTTTTAATTACAAGTTCACATTTATTATGCTTGAGTTCAAAATCAATTTTGCAAAAGACATGTCATGTGGAAAGAGACTTCATGTGTCAAATAGCTACTCCCTTTGTTTCTAAATAATAGATTTTCTAGACTTTTCACACATATTAATAAAACACATTAACTATAGATAATAAATACTTTGATTTTTGTACACAACAATTTTCTATAACTTTAAACCAATAGTAATTCAACAAATCTCATATTTTCAATCAATGTTTATTGAAATCTACAATTTTTCAATAAATACTACATAGAAAATTGAAAAAATCTATCTTTAAAAAACAAATTTAAAATCTAGAAAATCTTTCTTTTGGAAAGAGAGGGAGTATTAAATTAGACAAATACTTCAACGACAAAAAACCAATTATTTATCTAAGCATGTCAAGTTTTTTAAATTTTTTATCAACTCTTCAATAATACATATTACTTTTTTCGGAAGTTTCCAAATGAGTAAATTATTCTTTTTATAGTTCAATTTTCTATCAATAATTGGACAACAAAATATAAAAATGTATTTGGAATCCTAGTTTTTATTACTCTAATTGGTTTATTAAATTATTTTTGTCATTGACACAATTAACTGTGAGTTTGGCTTCACGTGGTAACATATCGACAATATTATCGTAGGTAATTAAACCTTGTCATGCTCAATATAAGTAAAATTGTGTTAACAGTATACGAATATAAGAAACTATATTAAAATGCAATTGGGCAATATATTTTAAAAGTAAGGGAAACCTATAGAGATCTATGGCCTAAAACTTAAACATGTTCAATCTAAACAAAATTTATGAAAGTGGCATTCATCATTCCAAAGAATCATAAACCAGCCCCACTTTTTGTTTTAACTTTTTTATTTGCACAAATCTTTCATTCAAATATTAAATGTTTACAAAACATTGGATACTCTAAATATGTCAACATAAAAACTAATAAATGGTCTAAATCCATTTTTTCATTTTATCTAGACAATTTGATCCGAAGATATAATCCATATTATTTGATAAAAAATTAGGAGCAAACTTAAACAATTAAAGAAAACATAAAGTTAACCATGGTAAACATAGGTTCATAAGAAAATAAGGAGAAAACTATAAAAAAATGAAGAAAAATGTAAATCCATAATTTATTAAGGAGTTTTTTGAAACACCATCAAAAGAAGTTCAACTTCCAAAACTACCACACACTCCCAAAAATTCCAAAAATATCATACATTCTCAAATATTCCAAAAATACCACACACATAAAAAGTGAATTTCAAGGGTTTAGAATTTAAAATTTTGGGTTTGGGTTCACTAAATAGAATTTAGGATTTAGTTTTGAATGGAGTAGGGTTTGGTTTTGGAGTTTTAGATTTTAAATTTGAAGTTTTAGGGTTTAAATTTGAAGTTTTAAAGCTATTTCAAATATTGTGGTATTTTTGGAATAAAAACATTTTTGTGGTATTTTTGAAAAAAATGTGATATTTTTGGAACTTGTGGGAGTGTGTGGTATTTTTAGAACAAACTTAATTTTTGGTGGTATTTTTGAGAATGCCTATAATTTATTTTATTGGGATAATTTTGTCTACAAATATTTTCCAGATGATTATTCAGGTTAAAAATTAATAACATTTCCATAAGAAATTTAGCTCACACTATTAATTTCTAAATTTTCTATCATCCATAGAGTTAAGTTCTTAAATTGAGATTCTGAAAATGATTACACCAACATCCTAGATTCTCTTACTTTATTTTCTTATGCACATGAAGTTTCGTCATCCCAAATCTATTTTCCCACAATATTCATTTTGCATCTTATAATACCAGTTATGTACAAAAATAAATACCAAACTGGAAAAGTTTTTGAATTTCATAAAGAGAAGCGAGTGAAAATTATTTTTTTCATATTTAAATTTTGTAATACAAAAAACCTACTACTAATTTTTATAATGCAAAAATCAAATTTTAAAAAGCATAAATAAAATTTTAATTATTTGATCAATATCATTTCCTCACAATAAATGTTATTAATTTAGGTTTAGTTGATAGAAAAAAAAAAACATAATAATATTTGACAGTCCTTTCTTCTAATAAATTGAAGCAGCGACTTCGCTTCTCTCTTTTCTCTCTGACTCTGAAAAAGATGAAGTGGAGAAGTTAATGTTCACCAACTTTTACTGTAAAGTCTCAAACTTTCTTTGCTCTCTCTCTCTCATTCTCATTCTCATTCATCTCTCAGCTTCTTTATTGTCTTGAAGAAAAAAGGTATCATATCAAAGACCACAGTGATGTGTTCTGACTTGTGACTTTGAAGATCTAATTTTTGTGTGTTTTTTATAAATCTTGTCTAGATTGAAGTTAGAAGTACAAAAGAAGTTGTTTTCAGATCTAGTAATAAAGAGAAAAAAAATGAGTAAAGAAGAGTTTATGAAGATTCAGGTTTGTTTACTATTTCACTAAGATTCATTCTCACTAAAACAAAAACTTATTTTGACTAAATTTTTTATTTTTATTTTTTTGTAGACTTGTGTTCTTAAAGTGAACATACACTGTGATGGTTGTAAACAAAAAGTCAAGAAAATCTTGCAGAAAATTGAAGGTTTGTTGACTTTCTTAAAGTCTCTTTGTTGACCAGAGGTTTTGAAACTCATTTGTTTTTGTGTGAAACTCAGGTGTTTTCACTACTAAGATTGATTCAGACCAAGGGAAAGTAACTGTCTCTGGAAGTGTAGATCCTTCTGTTTTGATTAAGAAACTTGCTAAATCTGGTAAACATGCTGAGATTTGGGGAGGTTCTAAGGGTAATAACAATCAAAATCAAGTTAAAGGAATCCAGATTGAAAACGGAAAAAACGGCGGCGGTGGCGGTGGTGGCGGTGGCGGCGGAGGCGGTGGTGGCGGCGGCGGCGGCGGCGGAGGAAACAAGAAAGGTCAGAAAAACGGCGGAGGAGGAGGAGGAGGTGGTGGTAATGGGGTTAAGAATGGTCAGCAAGTGAATTTACAACAGATTGAGAAGATCAAAGGGTTTCAAGATTTGAAGCTTCCTCCACAGATGAAAGATTTGAAAGGCTCTGTTTCATTGAACAAGAATCAAAAAGGAGGGAAATTTGAAGATTTTGAAGATGATGATGATGATTTTAGTGATGATGATGAGTTTACTGATGATGATGATTATGATTTTGATGATGAGTTTGATGATCTTCCTCCTAATAATAAGATGAAGCCGGACATGATGATGATAAACGCTTTAAAAAACGCCAATCTTGGCGGTTTCCCCGCTAAAAACGGCGCTAAAGGCGGTGGTGGTGGTGGTGGCGGCGGAGGAGGCGGCGGTGGTGGTGGCGGCGGTGGTGGTGGAAAAGGCGGTCCTGGCGGAGGAGGGGGAGGGAATGGGGGAAATCAAAATCAAGGTGGAGGCAAAAACGGCGGTAAAAACGGCGGTGGTGGACATCCACAAAACGGTAAAAATGGCAGCGGAAACGGCGGTAAGAAGGGAAACGACGGAGGTGGGCCGATAACCGGAGGAGTACCGGCCGGCTTCCGTCCGAACATGACCATGCCTATGGGAATGGGTGGTCAAATGGGGAATATTCCGGCGGTTCAAGGATTACCAGCGACGAATCTAGGCGGCGCACAACCGGGTTGGCCCGGTTCGGATCCGACTCAAATGCAACAACAACAATATTTAACAGCTGTTATGAACCAGCAACGAGCTATGGGTAACGAAAGGTTCCAACCAATGATGTACGCAAGGCCACCACCAGCGGTTAACTATATGCCACCAAACCCGAATCAATATCCGAATCCGTATCCATACCCGAACCCGTACCCGCATCCGTATCCATATTCACCTTATGGACATGATCAATACTCTCATGCTTTTAATGATGAGAACACTTCAAGTTGTGATATTATGTGAAATGGTAAAAAAGAAAAAAAAAATCTAAATAAAATGTTTTATTATTTTTATTTTTGGATAGATCGAATCCTAAGTTTTTTTTTTTTCATTTTCGTGATAATTTCAGTATTTTAATATAAAATTCGCAAGAATATTTTGTTATATTAAGATGCTGTATAAATTTTAGTTGTAGTTTTTTTTTCTCCTTGTAGATGACTATTAACTAATCGGAATTGCTATGAACTAATGCCAAAACAAATTATAACTAGACTTGAATATTTTAAATTTTGTTTAATGTTATTAACATATTACAAAATCTCTTAAAAATTGGAGAGGGTTTATAGTCTTAATGGAATTGGAATCATGATCCCACCCACTAAATCATCCTCTCCACTATATTTGGATCTTGTTGTTATTGTTTTTTAAGTCATAGCAAAGCCTTTTCTTAGAGACTATTTTTTGATTTTTGGTATTCTCACTTTGAGTTTTGACTTCACCTCTTCTTAGAATTTATGTGGTTTTTCTATAGTTGTTTAGGAGCCTTTGTCCATAACAATAATTTGCTTTTCTTCATCCATGAAGTACTTATATTTATCAAAGGAGGAATATTGTGTGTGGTCGATTGTCTCGACCGTCTATTAGAGCTTGCAATCGGTTTGAAGTGGATCTCATCAACTTTGTTTTCAAGTGTGGCTTCTGGTTCGTCGCATTTGAGAGTTGTTTTCACATCTAATCATTTTTAATTCTACTTTCTAATTTTACTCTTGTCTTTTTTTTTAATGTAATTTATGTGTATTTTATTTAACTTCCGAATGTTTTGGGTTTTGACTCTTAAAATTTTAAGTTTCAACCGTTGAAATTTGCGGAATTTTTTTTATTCATGTTTTTGTAATCTTGTTGGTTATAATTAATTCTAGTGACGACAAAAAAACCAATACAATTAATCTAAAATCTAATATATATATGTTGAAAATTGCGTATGATTATATTAAACTTTGATTCTAATGAAGAAGCAGTAAAGAAATATTTTTAAAAAATATGTTTGATATAATTGTTACTATTATGGTTGCATTTATATTCAAAAGTTAAAAATGTCTATCTTTAAATAATTATATGAGTATAACGACTTTTTATGAATAATCAGAAAATAATATCAAAAATGAGTCATAATCATTCATGCACATAGTCTTCTTCTTTTTTTTTTTGTCAAAGCACATAGTCTTCTTAGTACATAAAGTTGGTCATCAATCTCTATCACCAAACCAATTCACGACCAATGGAACATGATGCTAGTCTGTTATGTATGGGACCGGTTTGGTAATTGTCTATTTGGCTATTGATCACTATTGCTATCAAATCAATCTTAATTCAAAATAAATATACAATTATGCATCTTAACTATTGCAAACGCCTTTATGATTCATGTTTATTCATGTCTTTGGATCTCTCAGCCATTCAAATTATAAAGACAAAACAACAAGAGATCACTAAAAGATGGTGGTGTAATAGTTCCATTTGAAGTTAATACATTTTGACCAAATGATGATTGAGGGGATGTATTGAAAGTGAAATTTGGAAGTATTTATGTTAAAATGATAGTTGTTCTAATTTTCAAACAAGAATTTTAAAATGTCTTACGAAATCCATTGTTATTGAATTAGTGATTTTTAAAAGGTCTCATGAAATCAATTGTTATTGTAAATCTTTTAAGTAATGGATTTCTAGTGATTTGATGGTATTTCAGTAGATTTTCTTAGTTAAAAATACAAAATTTTAAATTTCATTGTTTTAAGTGGGATTGTAGAAAATTTTATAACAAATCACATGAATTTTCCTAATTCATCTAAAATCACCTAAAAACTCATTAAAATCCAAATAACTTCAAATCATATGAAATGTTTGTTTGAATACACCTCCTTAGTGATTTTTATCTAAGACACTGTTGTCATATTAATGTAATGTAAATCAAAATTTGATTTCAAATACAAAATTGCTAAATTCATATTTTTTTGCTAATTTAAAATAGTGTTACGTTTTAGACTTTTATAAAACATGGTATGTAGATTATTCAATAATTTCATTCACATATACTAAATGCCTTGATTTTCAATTATTCATAGTTATAAAAAATAGTGTCACAATTTAAATCTATTAACAAATTCCATTCGTAAATTATTAGAAGGTATTATTCACTTTAAATTCTTTAGAAAATTTGGTTTTTTCAAGTTTTTATAGCTTTTTAACAAGAGATGATGAAGATATAATTTTTGTATGGTCTCGTTCATGATGGTGATGATGCATGGTGATATGATGATGATGATCATTAATGGTGATGGGGCCTAAGGAACAGTTGAAAGAACTAAATGAAAGGCTATGTGGCAGCTAAGTGTAGTTGATAGCACTTGAATTTTGGTATTTCTGCATATCATTT
>OVAV01001070.1:0-14561 GCA_900406375.1 Iberis amara | reverse complement strand
ATATATGTGTTTTAAAATACATGTTCATGTTAAAAGAATTACTAAAAAAAATTAAACTTTTGAAATAGTTATTGTTATATACATTTATGTTATATTAGTGCAAAAGAGATTAAATTGAACAACAAACTTTAAAAACTAATGAGAAAGTGTGTTCAAATAATGATGGTAGTTTCAAAAATAATATCAAAAAATTAGAAATACTAAATAAAATTCAATTTATTTTCCATTAATAGTAGTAATTATTTCACATGTTTAAAAATTTGATTTAGCAATTTTATTAACATCATAATGTATTTTAAAACAAATTATACAAATTTGTTAGTTCATGTATTAAAATGAAAAATCTTAATAGTTCGTGTATTATTCGGGAAACTATAAAAATTTGGTAATTATGGTTAACGGCCGTTAGCTTCCGTTACGTAAAATTGCGATTTCAAAAAGTTCATGTATTGAAATGGCAACCACAAAAAATTAATGTATTAAAATGGCAACAAAAAAACTTTGTGTATTAAAGTGACAAATATTATAAAGTTGAAGTATTTTTCGGGTTTTTCCCCAATTGAAAAACAAAAGAATCACATAGACACACACAATGACATTGTCATGAAAGACACAATATATTATACAACAACAGCAGCAACCCGTTTTCAAAATCAAATTGAAATCTATTCTATGTGAAGGAAAAGAAATGAGAGATTTTGAACTCGTCTTTGGCTTGGATTACAAATGGGTAGCTGAGATTCGTTTACCGAGAAATCAAACTCGTCTTTGGCTTGGAACTTTTGATACGGCGGAGGAAGCTGCTTTAGCTTATGATACGACGACGTTTAAGCTGCGCAGCAATTTTTTCCGGCTTAGTTTCCCTAACCTAAATCATAACGGTGGCGAATTCGGAGATTATAATCCACTTCATTCTTCAATCGATGCTAAGCGTGATGCTATTTGTAAGAACATGGCGGAGACTGAGAAACAGAGCAAATCGGAGAAACGTTGAAGAAACAAACCTCGACGAAGAAAGTCAAAACGGAGTCAAATTCGAATTTAAATTCAATAGCTGAATCTAGCCGGTGAAGGAGTGTGAATTGAAACCTAATTTTTTGGAATCGAATGGAGTAGAAGAAGTAGGCGGTGGAGGTGGAGAAGAGAATTTTTTTTGTCATGGTAACATGTTGACTAACAAAATCTAGAGAAAATTACAATTTTTATTGTTTGAGATTTAAAATGGCAATAGATGAAAGTATGAGAATTAATATGGCAATAAAATAAATTCGTGTATTAAACGGACAAAAGTTAAAAAATTCTTGCATTTTTAAGGTTTTTTTGCCTATAAATAATGGGAAAGTTTTTGCTCTCCACTTAGAGCTTCACCTCATCATCTCTATTTATTGTGGGCTCCACACAAATACAAATACAACTTTAAATATATTATCAATCTAAATCAAAATAAAAGATGTATTGTTAAAACTAATTCTCATAAAAAATGGTGGAATTATTATCTAGGATACGTCCGGATCCGCTTCAAAAATTAGGATATGCCAAGGAGACTGGATACGAAACAGGATCCAAATATTAAAATTTTTAGGTCCCGGTCCGGATATATTATGATATTTTTATATATTTTAAAAGTATATATGTTATTTTAATAAAGACACTTAAATATTTTAATTTTTATTATTTAAAAATATATAAAATTTAATTTCCTTATAAAAATAAGTTCAAATGTAATTTTATAATTAGTTTATAATTTTTTAGAAAAAAAATTCATTAATTTTATTTATTTATTTTGGCATCGAATCTGGATATTCTGACAAACCCCTGATATGCGGATTCGTCCCACCCCTACTATTGACTTTATAATTTTGTTAACTTTTTCATCTAATTAGTTTGAACATTACATGCGAAAACCGTGAAAGCAGCACACCAAAGCCGGCGGAATGTACATATTTCCCAGAGTTTAATAATATTGTTAATTAGTTAACAAAATTATTATTATTATTATTATTATCTTAATTATTTACGGATGCTATGGATCAAATATATCTCTTCAAATAAAATGTTTCTCCTTTTTTCCTCTTTTATGAAGTAATGCTTATGAATTTCGTTTGTCTTCCTCACATATTTTGCAGCTTCTAAGCATGCATTTGAGAATATATATCAATATATTATCATGAAAGCTGTTTTTAAGCAATAGTGAAGCAAGTGGACTAAATGAAGCTTCATAGCTAAAAATATATCATTTTTCATAAATGTAAAAAAAATATTACTATGCTTTAGATATGAATATATTTCTAATGCAGTAGTGATTAGATGCATTATATAGATCAATGATGTTAGAGAACCATGACATTACTAAAAGAGACTTAATGCCATAAAATATGGAAAAATGAAGCAAATCGTGATAAAAAAAAAAAAAACAATCCATCTTTAAAGGTACTAGACCAATGCCCGTTAGATTTAAAAACATATAATATTTTATAAACATTACTTGATTGTGTCTTATATTTATAATCTATTTAAATGTATTTTTATAACTAAAAGTTACATAATTACAACTTAAATATGTTTAAATTATCATTTAATATATATATATATATATATATATATATATCAACGTTAAAAGATCCTACCTCTTTGATTTTTTCTCATTTATCCGAAAGAGTCATCAATATAAAACAACGCATCACATCACATATGCAACGATTTATTTTTAATTTGTTATTTTTTATCGTCATCTCATTTGTTTTCGCTACTGAACTACTTCTTTTTGAATACCTTTTTATCCAACAAACCTTTTACTTATTCGTCGCTTGATCCATTTTTGAAGTTTCATAAAAGAATCGTACTAAATTTTATTTATGCCTATATCAACATCAACCACAAACATAAAATTTATCTCTTTAATTTTTGTTACAACCGTATATAAAAATATATGTTCATTTATATATAAAAAGTATCTTAATATATATGTGGTTCAACTAAAATTTATCTAATTTGAATGTTTAATTAGATGAGAGATTGACAACTTGATTTTCCATTTAATATATAAAATAGTAAATGGTATGTAAAAAATTTGTACTCATTATTCTAATCAAGTATTTTGAAAAAAATGTTGTTGAAATATTTATCTATAATTAATATAAACTTGATAACTAATATGTTTTCAAATTTGTTACATATTGTGGAAGTTAATAAAAATGATGTAATTTAAATTTTCAAAAAAGGAATATAAGAAGAAAAATTGAATTTAATTTTCTTATATAACTTAAAAGTATTACTTATGAATTTAATTTTTAAAATTTTTTGATTTGAATATTATATAAGTATTTATTTTTAAACATATATTTTGTATATGGAATGGTTTCTTAGTTTTTAATAATCCAAATTGTAATTTTACACTTTTGTCTTTTTATTATTTATTTGTTTTACTTTCAAAATTATATGTTGTTATTTTAAAATTTTATTTTTGTTTTCTTATATTTGACAGATATTTAGAGGTTATACATATATTATTGTATAAATTATAGATTGAACAATAAAATAAATTAAAATCTAATTAAGATTGAGAGATGAAAAATTAGTTATAAAATTCAAATAATTAAATTATTTATTGAATTTTGTTATTATTTTTAGTCTATGACACATGTCAATTTTTCGTTGTGCCACTTGTCAATATTATGAGAGTATCTTACAACTTTTATATATATAATTATACTTTGTTTCTTTTTCTTGAAAAACTTGGCGTCAAACTCAATACACACCTTAATTATAAAATCATATGTATTTTTCTCCTACACCAAAACGTAAGTGTACTATCTAAAAATATATTATTATAAAAATTTATTCATAGTATTATCATTGCGGTTTACGCATTTCCATGTTACCATCCTGCATTTTAATAGAAGATCAAACAAGAAAACCCAAATCAACTTAACAAACTCAAAGTCATGTTTTGGTAATATAAGTCTTTCCCTAATATTGGGAAGATAACGAATTAGCTATCAAACATAAATTACAAACGAACAAAAATATATTTTGTAACTCATCTGTTTTTTTTTTAATCTTTTTTCATTTGAAGACCATTTTATTTTTTTGGTTGCATTGAAACTATACTCTTCGTTCGAAGCCTATTAGTTACTGCAAATGAATTCTTTTTTTTTATAACAACGATATTTCAAGATTTTCATGACAATTAAATTCACTACAAAAAATACTTCTTCTTTAGGGATGAGTTAAATTTTCACCGACATCACAACAACTTAATTTGAAAAAATTATAAGAGGATGATATACATAATTTACAAAAATCACTGAAAAAAATAAACCCGCGCGCAGTGCGGGGTCAATGCCCTTGTAAAACAAATGTCTTAATCTTCACTCTTACAACTTTATTAGCCTGATTATTTTCCTGCAACTTGCATCTTTCTTTCTATGAGTTCTTAACTCAAAATGTGAATTGAAAAGTCAAGAGAGGCTTTATATATATCAAACTTGATTAAACCTTTTTAGGTGAATTATTGTGTTAACATTTCAAGTTCAAACCAGTTTTAATCGAAAATCTTTGTTAGTCGTTAAATCTGCAGATGATGTTTTATGAGATTTATTCAATTATTGATATTCTCAGAGACCAGAATGAGATGCGAGACATTGTGAAACTTCCAAGTCAAAGGGAAAATACTCAAATTGCAAAAGAAGAAAATATAGGAGTCTTTTAATGCAAAACGTTCGCCCTCTCTCTAGAAATATTCTCTCCCATCTCTCTTCTTCTCTTGTTCATCTATTTTAACTTTCCGTTTGTTTTTCAACCGGCGTCCGGCCTTGTGCCGACGCATTCTTATGTAAATATAATCTCCATTTTCTTTTTGTTTTGCTTCTCTCTCTTTCGGTCATACAGATTCACCTTCTTCGATTTTCTTTACTCTTTCGGCTTTGGTTCAACTTCCAAATTATCATCCCGACATGCACATATGGTGTGAGTTTTTACCACTCGTCGGTGATCGTTACGGACCTATTGCTATAGCGCTTTAATCCCTGTTATTTCTCTCTCGTATGGAGATTTCGGGGTCTTATAGCCATGCATGGATCTATTTTGGGGCGTTTGGGTGTGCCTTATGATCGGAATTGTTCGGGTTGGCTGGAGGCTTGGGTCATGGACCTGAAGATGGGTGTCAGGTGGTTCGTTTTCCAGTGTGCATGGTGGTTTTGTGGTGGGTTTGGTTCCTCTCAAGTGTTCGGCGATGTTGTGGCTAAGTTAAACGTTTCGCCTGCCGTGCTCTCACTTTTGGGTGGCTAAGCTTTGGCCACGTGGCCCACAATCCTCACGCGTCTCCAACATCACACTAGGAAGCATTTCTAGGCTAATAGGCTTCAAACTGGGCTACTTATGTTTATTTTGGTTTTTTAGTTTTGTGTATATTCGTTTCTTCAGTCTTTTGCTTACTAATATTTAGGTACTAGAAGACTCATTCATAAGGGCAAGGCTCTTACACTTATATCCGGTATAGGCTTCGGGCCACAAGTTACGCATGCTAGGGGTTCTTTACAATCTAGAAGGTCTAGTCTATTTCTTTTAGTTAATCCCAGTTGGGAAAATATTTATTTTAGTTTAGGTTTTGTAATCTTCTTTTTATGTATGATCTTATACTCTGTGTGGGTCTGTAATTTCTTCTTGTGGGAGTCTATGTACCTTTCAAGTATTCTTCGGCAATCTAATATTATTATGTTGATGAATAAAAGGAGTCTTTTAGTGCACAGTATAAGTCTCGGGCCCGGTTTAGTCCGAAACCAATTCGGCGTAGATAACCGGCGCAGGAGAGCGGGCGAGGCTCGAACCATTTCTTATTAACAATTGGGCTGATCGCGGAAGAAGTCATGGATTTGAGCTTCATTGATAAATTTTCCTTGGCAAAAATTTATTTTGAAATTATATATTCATCAAAATATCACGGAACTATAACTGTTTTTTTTTATTTTAATGTTAAATAAGAAGAATATAATCACCTTTATAAACAATTTTTTTTCATAAATCAATAGTATTTATACACTATTTTAAACTGTCACATTTCATAAAGCAATTCATAGAATTATTTTTAATTTCAAAAAAATCTAAATGAATATAAAACAAATTCTGAAATAATTTTGCATTAGTAATTAATATTATAAAATCATTTAAACCTTGAACGAGTCGCACAGTATGAGCTATGTTGAATCGAAATTGACAGAAGACTAAAGAAGCAGGAGAGGAAGAAGAAAAAAAACTTACGAGAGTCACCTGAAATCAACATTAAAACCAATGATTAGTAAATGTCAATGCAAAATGGAAAAGAAAAAGGAAACTTTGTGTGACAAAACANACTACACAGTAATGTAATCTTTCACAACACTCTCTTCTCTTCTCTTTTGTTTCTCTCTCAATTTGCTCTGATCGCTAATCTTTTTTGTTTGTTTGTTACTTTCTCTCTTAATCTCTTTTAATTTTTCAATCATGAATGATCTTGAAGTGTCTCTCCACATCGAACGTCGAACACTTTCTCCATCAAATCCTTTCAATTTCAGAAACATACTTGGTATCGTCGTCGACACCAAATCTGATGAGTATCTTCAAGACCAAACCACCGGTCATCGAATCCGAACTGGACGGTCCACTCAACTATCCCCACTTCGATCTTCTTAGTTCAAGTCGCAGCAAGATCGAATCTCTTCTTTACAATCAATGTGACTTTTATGTTTGATTACTCATGATTATTGTTTCAAACTCGTATAGAATATTATGAAACACAATTACTAGTCACTAGGGCCGGTCCTGAGGCCAAGCAGAGCAAGCACGAGCTTGTAGTCCATTTTATATTTTCAAAATAGTACTTTAAAAACTGACCTCTTTTTAAAATTTTATTTTAAGAACTGGCCCATGTTTTTCATTTTGACTTGCGGCCTTTAAAATTTCAGGATCGCCTCTACTAGCAACAAATGGCTTCTCTATATGTTTTGAGTTGGGCATTGCATGTAGATTTTGAAACGTATCCAACATTCAAGGTATGGCCTCATACATACATGTGTTTCATTACAAAACTTATTTTCTCCTTGAATCTCCAAATCAATTTAAGTACACAAAATATAATCACCAAGAACGGTTTAGAAAAACTCTTGGGAGTTAAATAAATTGTAATTTATAATGTCAAATAAGAATATACACAATTTTTTAAAAGAAATACTTTCTTAAATCAATAGCATTTATATATAATATTAATTTAACTGTCACATTTTATAAAGCAATTGATAGAATAATTCTACAATATCAAATTGAATGTAAATCCAAAATGGAAAAAAGGAAACTTTGTATGAGAAAAAAAGGAAACCACTTAACGACTAAAAAAAAAAAAGGAAACCCAGAGAACCTGAGATATGACCGTTAAACGTATATATATCTTTTCACAAATCTCTCTTGTCTTCTCTTTTGCTTCTCTCTCAATTCGCTCTCGTCGTCACTAATCCTTTTTTGTTAATTTCTCTGTTAAATCTCTTTTGATTTTTTAATCATGGATGATCTTGAAGTAGTGCATCTTCACATCGCAGTCGCACGTCGTGAACTTTCTCCATCAAATCCTTTTAGATTCATTAACCCAGTTGGCATCATCGTCAACACCAAATTTGATGAGTATCTTCAAGACCAAACCACCGGTCATCAAATTCGAACTGGACGGTCCACTCAGCTATCCCCACCTCTTACGATCGAGTTCGATCTTCTTAGTTCAAGTCATCTCTACATCGAATCGCTTCTCCACAATAACCTCACTAACTTCCCTCGTCAATGCATATTAAGCTTAGCCGCAGAGATCTCAACCGCTGCAAACAACTTAGGTTTTGGCTTCGTTTTATCCATTGTCGTCACAGTCACTTACAAGACCATTGTCTTCGTTAGGTCTGATCCTCCATCAAACCACGACGGATCATTGAAGGCTGTACAATTGAAGACTGTTCTATTAGGATGTATGAGTTTTGTTGAAGATTTGAAGATGGAAACAGAGTCTTGTTCGATCTGTCTCGAGAATCTCTCCGGTTTGAAACAGAAACCTACACGTATGACTTGCTCACATGTCTTCCACGGTCGCTGTCTCTTGGAGTGGTTCGAACGCAGTAACACTTGTCCTTTGTGTCGGACTGTACTCTACAATCGATGATTGGAATCACAAAAGGATGAATCGGTTTTGTTTTTGTTTTGGGAATTAGGGTTACCATATATTGGGTTAAACGCTATATTGTTAGGAAATTGAATGTAAAAATTAGGTGTTTTTAGGGTTTATAATCTGTTTGCTTATGAATTTTTGATTGAACCTTGTATAGAAATTAATCAAAACCAATATTCAAGAGTTTCTTTCAATTTGTGTTAAGTCATATGCTTTGCCAAAAGTTTATCTCATCTTTGGCAGAAATTAGAGTTTCAGTTCCTATTCTCACTATCATTTGATTAATCACATGAAAATCATAACTTCATGTTTAACCAAAGTCCAAATCTTTGTCTAGTGTAGCGTTTGTTAGATCAAATCTTCTCTACTACTGTGACTTCAAAAATCCTCCAGAACAGAGCACCACATAGGTTAGAGAATGACTAAATCATTTTTTCAGTTTGGTTCATTTACCATGACTTGATGATTTGGATCATGGTCTATAGTTTGATATATTTACTGTAATACATTTCGATTACTAGGTTATGCATATATATAGTTTTAGACCTTTTGGTTCAATAATCAGCTATTTGTGTAAAAGCAAAGAAATGTAAGGTTTATTTTGTATTTTTAAATAAAGTAAGGTCTATTTTCGAATACAATAAAAGTTGAGGTTACCTTTTGCATTTGTTCCGAAAGAGAAAAAGGGAAGGAAGGGGAGGAGATTATTTTCGATCAAGTGTTGATCGAGTATTGATTACCGAAGACGAATCTGGATCGTGGATTCACTTCAAGTAAGCAAAGAGATTATCTTATTCTGTTTTTGTTTATCTATCTGTATAAATCGCACCTGTTCAGTACGATGGAGCAATTTCTTAAAGATCGATGCGATAATGAATAAGAATTTAGGAATGATTCATTCATTCATGGAACTCTAGTTTATATTCCATTTTTGTATCCATAAGCCATATTTCTGATTATGTATTCGATTTTGAATTCCCATAGCTTTAGAAAATGCAATCTGGTTTCAATTTTAATCTTACTTTCTTCCGGATGTTTATAGTTGCAATTGAGATATGGATGAGGTTGTAGTAGAAGTTGAGAAGACAAAGAGAGATTGGGAAGACACATACGAGAAGGCTATCGAACATATTAAGGCGATACAGGAATATGGGAAATCAAGGAAGGGAGATGGAGAGGAGAAGATTTCGCTTCAGAGACTCAACGGATTGGCTCAGGATGACCTCTCTCTTCTCAATTCTCTGCAATTCAATCTTGATCTTCTCGCACCCCAACTTCCTTCTGATGATCAAGTCCAATCCACTCAGTCATTGCTAGAAACCTGGAAGAATCAGTATCATAGGTATTTCATTCTAAGAAAAACTTCTTTTNATTTTAAAAAAAACTTTTTTTCCGGAAATTTTTTTTTCCTTTTTTTTTTTTTTTTTGTGTGTAATCAATTCAGTACTGGAATGAAGTAACCTCACTTTTGTCTATTGCTACCAAAACGAATTTGGATCATTGTGTATTGTGGTTAGTTTAAGGGTGAATCTTAGAAGTGCTAATTTGCAAGCAAAAGATAACATGAGGAAAGCAGCTCAAGAAGAGGTAAGTTCTCATCTCTCTTTCTGCTACTGCTTTTACTAGCCATCTCTAAAATTATGTGTAAAGCATTCTTACAATGATTGTAGAGAGAGCTTCTCCTCGGTGGCGGAACAGAATCCACAGTTCTCAGACGTAAACGACAGTATGTACTTGTTTGAAATCAAGCTGTCGTATTACTTGAGTTTCTTGTTGAAATCTAAACACTTTTGGTGGTGGTTTGTTAGAGCAAATGCTGGTGTGACATCAGATGCTGAAAGCATAACCGAAAGTCTCAGACGTTCACGGCAACTAATGGTACAGGAAGTGGAGAGAAGTACAAATACGCTTGTTGCTTTCGGTATGTGCGTGTGTTAAGATTATTTAAGTGTTTAGTGAAAACAGCTAAGACACTAAATTAACAAATGTTTTAACATTCATAGATGAATCTACTGGAGTACTTAAAAAAGCTGAAAGTGAATATAAAGGACACAGGTCTTTGTTATCGAGGACTCGAAACTTACTTTCAACAATGCAACGTCAAGATGTAATTGATAGGTATTTGCAATGAATTAGATTATAAGTAACTAACAAGATTTTTAAGTGATTAATGATGAGAATGTTAATTGGTTTTGTTTTCAAACAGGTTAATCCTCATAATTGGATTTTCTGTCTTCGTCTGTGTTGTTCTTTACGTTGTTTCAAAGCGCATTGGAATTCTTAAACTGCAACAGATGGTTATTGCTGCCATTAAAGCTAGATTGGCTGGAAAAGCAGCTAATGGACAACAATTTGATGGCAATACAGTTCCAAATGTTGATATTCCTATACAGCAACGTCTGCACGATGAACTTTGATGATCATTAGATGTTCAAGTTTGGTACATTTGAGTTTATGAATATGTTCCAAGTTATATGTATTACTTAGAAATGTCTTCACTAGCAATGTTTAGCTCTTTGTTTCTTAGCTGACTTGAGTAAAAGTTTTTGGCGAGTTGGGTTGAGTTCGAACTGATCACGAGGTACACAGTTATAAACAAAAATCTTGTTTGAATTCAAAAAAGTATCAATTGGATCAAATCATAATTGCAATAAAACTGAACCAAAAATTTCAAAGATTCCTTGAAATTATATGTAGTAATATACAAATTGAAATATTTTTTTAGTTAATGCTTCTCAAAAACTGGTATTTCTTGAAATTGCTCTAAGATTTTATTGTTTAAAGACCAAAAAAAAGTGTGAATAAAATCGTGTGGTTTGATCTCCATCAAAAAATTAACTTTGTTAAGCATAAATAGAGCTTTTTTATATTTATAATTCTGTTTTCAAATATCAATTTAAAAATAAAATAAAAAGAAATTGGATTTTTTTTGGGTCAAAACGTCATAAAAATCCCCTTTCAAGAGTACCGTAACCGAACCGACTGGTTTTCTCCGCAAGGTTTCACCTAAACAGAGCTTATACGATCCTCCAAAAACCTCTTAAACCCCTTTGAAGCTTTTCTCAGTTTTGAGTTCGAGAAATTGTGTGGAATTCACTTCAATGGCGGTTCTACATCGATTGTTTCGAGCAGCTCGAACATGGCACGGATCTCTTTCTTATCCTAAATCCATAGTTCCTTCATCGCAACGGGCACAAGAGCTTCATCGTTGTTTGTATCACGGTATTCTATTATTTCAAGAATCTGTGAATTTCCTATAATTAGATGATCCCTTGATTTCTTATTGGGTTTCGATTTCATCAGTTTGATTGTATGAATTGGTAAATGGTTCAACAAATTCGAACTTCTTAGGAATTGAGAGCACGAGAAGCAAAATCCTGTAGAATCTTTGTCTCTTAGTACGATGTTGTCTTGAACTGTGCAGGAATATTTGAGCAGAGTAATTCGAAATTCAATGAAGTTTTGAGATCTTGCAGTACCCTACATGAATCACCTAGCTTTTCTATGGGACCTGCAATTTTAAGTGCTCTCTTCAGTGTTGGAGCAATAGGAGTAGCTTATGCTGAATCTGATGAGGTTTGTTACACATACCAAGAAGGAATTCGAATCGTTTGTGTTGATAGATGAATTAGTTCCTCTGATGATATGCTTTTAAGTTTTATCTGCAGGCTCATGAAAAGTCATCTTTCCCAATTGATCCTCAACCTAATTATATAGACATTGCTAAGAAAGAACGGGCTAGAATCGAACAACTTATACAAAGTAAAGGAACTCAATATAGTGCCTATCCACGGTTCAATGTTGTTGTCAGGGGTCAAAAGGTTTCCTCAATGATCTCTCTCTCTTTTCTCTTCTCTTCTAGTTTTGATTCGTGATTTGTGTTTCCTTGATGCATAAGTTCGATGATAAAAGTTTGTTATGTGTGTTTAGATTACCTTGAAGTTCCAAGTTCCTTCTAGTTGTGAAGTCGCACAATTAATATCAAACATTGGATCCCAACTAGGTGTTAAAGTCTCAGATCGCACTGGTGGTTCAGACATGCTATTGCGTGCTTGGGACAAGTAATTTTCGTCTTTTTACTCAAATCTTGTCCAAGAAACAATATTTGAAAGTTGATATACGATAAATCAAATTAGTCGCTACTCCTTTCTTGTTGCTTCAGTCCAGTTGCTTGGCAAATAACACTTCGCAGTGTGGAAAACAAGAAGAAATTAGTAGAGAATGAAGATGATACAGATGATGACTTGTGCATTCTTATCTTTGGTTCCTTGATTACCTCTGATAAAGCGGTTTAATTTCTTTTTCTCTTCTGGAAATTTACTCAATCATCAAATGTTTGTTAGTTTATTGTGTTTTGATAACATCTTAATGAATTAGGAAGTTGAATTCATAAAGAAGGGAAGCTTGAGTAATGAAGAACTTGAGGCTTTTGTTTCAGCTTTGGGAGTTGCTGGAACACAAGCTGGAAAAAATAAGGGAGGTGGAGTTCGGGGTAGTGCACGAGAACCGTCTACCGACAAATCTATTTCTCAATTAGAATCAATGGGAGTGAGAATCTATGGAGTTAATAAACCTCTAGGAGATGATTCTTTCAATGAGATCTCATGGGACAATATTGCTGGATATCAACAGCAAAAACGGTATAAGCTTTGTTTACATGTTTGCTCTTATATTTCACAATTTTGGTTATATTAGCTTCTTCTATCATATGGTTGCAGAGAGATAGAAGATACAATATTGATGGCTCTTCATAGTCCTGAAGTATATGATGATATAGTACGAGGTACACGGTCCAAATTTGAATCAAACCGACCCCGTGCTGTTCTATTTGAAGGCCCACCAGGTTAGTGCGGGATTTGCAGTTTCTTTCGTTCTTTTGTAGAATCTAATGTTCATAAACTTCTTAACCTTAGGAACCGGGAAGACATCTTGCGCTCGTGTTATTGCTAATCAGGCGGTGAGTAGTCGAGAAATTACATAACTTTTTTTTGATTCTTGAGCTCTAAACTTTTCGCAATTGTTGGTTAGGGTATACCATTGCTCTATGTGCCGCTTGAAGCTGTAATGTCTAAGTACTATGGTGAAAGCGAGCGGCTTCTTGGAGCTGTGTTTTCACAAGCAAATGAATTATCTGATGGTGCGATTATATTTCTTGACGAGGTAATGAAAGGATTGCTAATCTTTATACTGTTGTCCGATCTTTTCCTTTCAAAATTTAACAAAGTCTAATTCGCATTTGCAGATCGATGCCTTTGCTATCTCTCGTGATAGTGAGATGCATGAAGCAACACGTAGAGTTTTATCGGTTCTACTAAGGCAGGTAACAGAGACAAATTGCCAATATCACAAGTCCACAAGAGACTATCTTTTACCGGTATGATGAATCTGCTTCTATGTTTTTGTAGATTGATGGATTTGAACAAGACAAAAAAGTAGTTGTGATTGCTGCAACTAATAGGAAACAAGATCTTGATCCTGCTTTGATCAGGTAAGCAATAATAACCTCTTAAAACTGATTCAACTCACAGCTTCAGTATCCTGACGCAGTGTCCTATTTAGCCGATTCGATTCCATGATCATGTTTGACTTACCGGACTTACAAACCCGCCAAGAAATCATCGCCCAATACGCAAAGCAACTCTCAAAGCCTGAACTAGTCCAGCTTGCTCAGGCCACAGAAGCGTAAAGTTTCAAAAACTTCCTTTTAAATTACACAATATACTATAGTCCTTTAACGTTCTTGTTTTCGATCGGTTATGTAGAATGTCAGGAAGAGATATTCGAGATGTATGTCAAGGAGCAGAACGAACATGGGCGTCAAAGGTTAAATCCGAATTTCATCTTTTCTACATTCTGTTTAAACGTTATACAATTGTTTGTAAATCTCTGAACCTTTATATATATATATATATATATATTGGATAGTTGATTCGTCGAGCAAAAGCTAATGGAGAAGAGAAACAAGTAGTTACTCTCCCTCCAATACAAGAGTACTTGGAAAGTGCTGAAGCTCGGCGCAAAGCTCTTGATAGTGTCACAGAGCAGAGGGAACAGAATTTGGCTTCTCGTTCCAAGAAACCTCTGCTTGATTTTGAGTGATGAAATTTCATTTATACAGAACACAAGAGAGAAGACAGTTTCCTTATGTTTGACTTTTTTGTTGTAAATATCAACGCTTAAGGGTGTTGTTACTCTGTTGTTGACTTAATGTATTTACTAAAAGTTTATAGCTTTCATATGTAAAACAGAATTCCATAAAATAATATCAAAACACAAAAGTAGTTTTTTTTTTTTGTTTTGGTCAACATTTTACACATTAAACTTCACTTTGGGAGAATTAAACTAAGAGCATCTCCAAACGATACTTCAAATCCTCAAATTT
>OVAV01001069.1:0-14562 GCA_900406375.1 Iberis amara | reverse complement strand
TTTATCCACTAACACTTCCAAGTAATTTTTTGATCTGTTTGATTTAACCACTGAATGAAAGTATTTTGAGTGGTTACTTGTCGTAAGCCATTTACTATGTCTTCGTCGTCACTTGTATTTTAATGAAATATTATGTGCAAGTCAATTATTTAAATTCTACAATACATTAAGAACTGTCAGCCTAAATTAATGTAAATTTCGGTTATTTTTGGATATCCGAAAATAGTTTGGATATATTCTATCGGATCCGGTTATCTGAACCACATAATAACACTATCCAATCTGTTATCTTACTCAATCCAAACCTGATCCGAACCCAATTTTTCGAATCGGTTTCAGGTTCTGGTTCGGATTTCGGATATTGTGCCCACCCCTAGTTTTTATCTTTTAAATGAAAGCGTAATTTTTTATTAGCCTATGATTCATTAATCATATGTATGAATCATAATTCATGTGTGTGATTCATAATTCATGTATATGATTCATATTTTACGTGTATGATCCATAATTCACATTTATGATTCATAATTAACATGTGTATGATTCATATTTTACGTGTATGATCCATAATTCACATTTACGATTCATAATTAACATGTACGATTTATAGTTCACATGTATGACTCATAACTCACGTATATGATTTACTATGTATGAATTACGGTTCATCTATATCATTTATAGTTCACGTGTATGATTCACAATACTCTTTCATTTTAACATATAAATATTATAGTTGATGTGCATGATTCATAGTTCACATTCGTTGTTTATAATTTACTTCAATAGTAAACATGAATGCACGTTAACAATCTACCACTTACATATCTGATTAATAATTGTCGTGTTCGGCTTACAGTTCACAAAAAATTCATTCACATAAACGCCTAAATTATAAGAGAGTACAATTGTAGACGTACAATTTTTTATTGAGTCAATAATTGATAACAATTGCATACCTGCATTTTTTTCCATAACAAAACTTATAAGAGAGTAATAATGGAGGAACCACGACTTGAAAGATCCCAGAAGTGGTAGAATACGCCCACAGTCTCGCCTGATGGTTATTTGTTTTTATTTGGCTGATCATAACATCGTTTTCCACGGCCAGGATTCAATTTCAAAACTAAACAAGAAAATTCAATTATGTTTAAGAAACTATAATTAAAGTTTAAAGAATATATATTTTGATAACGGTTTCGGCGATTTTGTTGGTGATCTTCCAACAGTTACTTCCGGTAGTGGGTTTACGGTTATTTGTCGGTTTTTCCGGCCGCCAAGTTATTGACCACCCTCTTTGGACTGATATCCCCACGTCTCCGATTTGATTGGGATGTGATGCACGTTTTATCTTGTTGGCTTTGTTTCAGGCTGTTTATATATGGATCTCTTTATGGCGTTGGAATTCTATTTACCAATTACCACATCTATCAGTTTTCAACAAAATCCTTAAAATGGCTGAACAAATCCGTCGCGGTGTGCAAGATCTTACTTTGGGTTTTGACGACGCTCCTGTCACTCTTCCTGTCGAAGTAGTTCAACGGGCTGCTTCTGATAACCGATTCATGTTAATGGGCAGACCGGTTCAACCACGACGCCAAAACCTAAGGGCAATTATTGCCTTTCTTCCCCGCATTTGGGGTCTAGCAGGAACAGTCCATGGTCGAATTGTCAATGGTACTACGTTTCCATTTGTTTTCCCATCCGCTGAATCCTTGGAATCGACTCTCCGCTGAGGACCTTGGGCTTTCTCTGACCGCATGTTAACCATGACTCGGTGGACACCAGACTTTAATCCTCTTTTTTTGGATTTCATACCATTTTGGGTGCAAATTCGTGGGATCCCTCTACAGTTCCTGTCACGTGATTTCATTTCACATATTGGTGATATTTTGGACCCTGTGATAGATGTAGAGTTTGATCCTGAATCTGCAATTCGTTTGGAATTGCCCACGTTCGTATTAACTGGGATATCCATCATCCACTGCGCTTTCAACGCAACTACCAATTCGAATTGGGTATTAACATTCTACTGCAGTTCCGATATGAGCGGCTAAGGGGGTTTTGTGAGGATTGTGGTATGTTAACTCATGACACAGGGTTTTGTCTTCAACCTCATGATGGTAACGATGGTCCGGATGATAATGATGGTGACGACGATGATGCTGAGCATGGTTTGGATCATAACCACATGGCTATTGTTCCACACAATCAAGATCCACCACTGTCTCCTGTAGCAGAACCAATGAATCAAGTTGCTGGACAAGAAAAACCATTAGTGGATATTCAGGTGGACTATTTGCAAAGTCCAATTCATATTCAATCAAATTCACCCCTGAGAAGTCCTGATTTCATACCGTTGGTTGTTGGAACACTACTTCTCCAAATCATCTATCTATTGTTCCGAGTTTTGTTAAATCTCATGAGACAAGTTCTAGCTCACAACGTCAGTTTGATGACATAGATTTGTACACTACTTACGCTGAACCTGAAGGAGATCATGGAAGGGCCAAAAAGAAGAGACGTTTCATTGACAGTGTACTAGCGTTTCAGCGTTCACAGAGACTATGGAGAGAGAATCATGGATATGGTTCTACACAGGATGAAACACAACCTAATAGCAGAGGCGCGGTGGGTCCGAAATCACCACTTGAACCATGAGGACACTAGTTTGGAACTGTCAGGGGTTGGACAATGCACTGACAGTTCGACGCCTTAAGGAAATACATCAAAGGTATTTCCCGGACATGTTATGCTTGTTGGAAACAAAACAGCGGGATGAGTTTGTTCAAGATTTAAGTAGTTCTCTTGGTTATCAGCATTGTTTCATCATTTCTCCTTTAGGTTTAAGTGGGGGTCTGTGTTTATATTGGAATTCGAATGTTGTTGTTTCAGTTGAATTCTTCTCTCCAAATCTGCTTGATTGTAAAATTGAATTTAATGGAAGAAGTTTTTACTGTTCTTATGTGTATGGACATCCAGAAGTATCTTAGAGACATCATCTATGGGAAAGGTTACAGCGCATCTCTTTGACTCGAAATTCACCTTGGCTGGCTCAGGGTGATATTAATGAAATCACTAATAATGATGAGAAAATTGGTAGTCTCAGGCGCCAAGAACGAAGTTTTTTTAACTTTCGTAATATGAGAACCATATGGGGATTTTCTGATCTGAATTTTAGTGGAGATCGGTTTTCTTGGTCTGGAAAAAAGCATAATTACACTGTTCGTTGCTGTCTAGATAGATGTATGGCTAATTCTCAGTGGCTAGTAGAATATCCTTCGGTAGTAACACATTTTCTCCCTTTTGAAGGGTCTGACCATAGGCCATTACTTACCTCATTTATTCCTCTGCCTGATTTTCGAAGTGGGTACTTGAAATATTATGGAAGTCATTTTCGAACTCCAGGTTTTAGAGAAGCAATAATTTATAATTGGGAACACACAAATAGAGCATCGTTAAGCCTATCAGACAGATTATTCGAAACCAAACAGGCTATTCGTGATTGGAAGAGATGCAATATCTCAAATACATCTCAGTTAATTAAGAGACTGCAATATCAACTTGATCAATCAATTGCATCAGGTTGTTCAACTCTTTAAATCCGTCAATTGCAAGAAGAACTTCAAAGAGCTTATGCGTTGGAAGAACAATATTGGAAAACAAATAGCAGGAATTCATGGTTGAGATGTGGTGATCGGAACACGCGTTATTTTCATATGGTTTCTAAAATCAGAAGTTCAAAGAATCGCTTAATTGCTCTGAAAGATACAGAAGATCGTCAATATTTTGGAGATTCAAAAATTGCTCAACTATCTCAAGAACATTTCTCCAACTTATTTCAATCACATACCCCAACAAATGCAGTTTTGGATTCAGTTTTTAGTGATTTTGTACCCACAGTCACGAAGAATATTAACCATACACTAACAGCTCCAGTCACTGAATCTGAAATTAGGGATGCAGTCTTCTCTATTGGAGAAACAAAGTCCCCCAGGCCAGACGGTTTCAATGCCCAATTCTATCACCAGTTCTGGGATGAATTAAAGGATGATATCATCAGTGAGGTTCATGATTTTTTTTTTTTTTGAATCTAAATCTTTGCCTCTACAGGTCAATCATACAAACCTTTGCCTAATACCTAAAGTTCAAGTTCCAGAATTCATAACAGATTTCCGGCCTATTGCACTGTGCAATGTGCGGTATAAGATTATTTCCAAGATTCTAGTTACTAGATTGAAGCAAGTTCTTCCCTTTATTATCAGTGATACTCAGGCGGCTTTTGTACCAAATCGACATATTACAGACAATGTGATTCTTGCTCAAGAAATGATTCATTCCATGTATAAACGTAAACGTTGGGCGTTCTTATTTGGCTGTAAAAACCGACATTACTAAAGCCTATGATAGACTTGAATGGGGATTTATAGAGAAAACGATGGAAAAGATGGGATTTGATTTAACGTGGATTACTTGGATCATGAACTGCGTTAAGTCTGTTTCTTTCTCCGTATTGATTAATGGGAATCCGGTTGGCAACATCGTTTCATCGCGGGGTATTCGTCAAGGCGATCCCATCTCACCATATTTATTCATCTTATGCGCTGAGGTCTTGACCCATCTTCTCTCACGTGAGGAAGCTTCAAGGAGATTTAAAGGAATGCAAATAAGTCAACAAGGTCCAAGGATAAGTCATTTGTTTTTTGAAGATTACGCTCTATTCTTCTCCCAAGCTCATCCACAATCTTGTTCAACACTTAAAAGAATTCTAAATCTCTACGAATCTGTTTCTGGTCAAGCCATCAATCTACACAAGTCATTAATTATTTTTGGTTCAAAGATATCATCAGAGATGAAATCAAGAATTCATAACATTTTACAGATTCACAATTTAGGTGGCTCAGGTATGTATCTAGGCCTGCCTGAGTTTTTTGGTTGAAACAAGAAGCACATGTTTGATTACATTGTTGATCGAGTTAAAGCAAGAACTCATGGATGGTCATGTAAATTTCTATCAGAGGCGGGTAAGGAGATATTGCTTAAAACAGTGGCGTTATCATTACCGGTATATGCTATGAACTGTTTTAAACTTCCAGTTTCTGTATCTAAAGAAATTGAGAGACTATTAGCTGATTTCTGGTGGAGTAAAGGTCAAGGACGGAAATCAAAGCATTGGTTCAAATGGTCACGTCTAGGAATCCCTAAAAGTAATGGGGTCCTGGGTTTTAGAGACCTAGGTAATTTCAATATATCTTTGCTTGGAAAGGAGGTGTGGCGCATATTTCAGAATCCTCAAAGTTTGGTGGCCAGAGTTCTAAAGGCTCGTTACTATCCGAACTCAAATCTACTTCAGGCTGGTACGGGCACAAAACCTTCATATGTTTGGAGGTCATTACTTGAAGGAAAATAGTTGATGCACAGAGGTCTACGTGTGTTAATTGCAACTGGTCATCAAACACATATTTGGGACGATTGTTGGCTCCCAAATCATCCACTTTCTCCACCAAAGAGAATTATTGGACCTCTATCGAACATTCAATGCGTCTCAGACTTGATTGTTGCAAGTACTGGTACTTGGAATTGATGATAGTTTAACTATCAAGAGTATTAAACTTAGTCCATTGCCACAAATGGACATGGTGGGATGGCATTACTCACGTGATGGTATATATTCTGTTAAGTCTGCCTACTGGCTTGCTTGTCAGCTTCAGAACCAAGTTCAGCATCAACCATTACCTGGTGATATTACTCTAAAGCAAAGGATTTGGAAATTGCCATTACCGCCAAAACAAAAACATTTCATGTGGAGACTGCTTTCTAATGAACTACCTTTGGGTACTACTCTACATCGATTTAAAATGACCAATGATTCTACCTGTAGAAGATGTTGTGCATTTCCTGAATCACCAGAACATGTCTTCTTTGAGTGTGTGTGTGTATGCACAAGCAGTTTGGAGAAGTTCACAAATTCCAATTATCTATCGACTAAATGGAGTATCTACGTTGGTCATGAAGCTTCAAACAATCATTCATACTTCTACAGATCAGTGTTTCTCAACTACAACAATTTCTCCCTTTCTTTATCCTTTGGCGCTTGTGGAAGTCAAGGAATGTATTATATTACCAACATCGGGTCTATGATTGGAGAGTCACCACTACTTATTCAGTTAGAGATGCAGAGGAGTGGCTTTGTGCTCTTCAGAGTACTTCCATTCCTCCAAGGATTCAGTCTAATCACTGGATTAAACCACCACAGGGCATTGTTAAATGCAATTATGATGGAATTAGAGAAGCAAATGGAGTCTCCTATGGGGCCTGGATTTTACGAGACTCATAAGGTTTCTATTTGAGAGCAGCAGTGGGAAAAGGTAATGATTGTTCATCATCAATTGAAAGTGAATGTCAAGCTCTCTTAATGGCTATGCAACACGTTTGGGGACAAGGATATCAAGATGTCATTTTCGAAGGAGATAATTAGAGATTAGTACAATTACTGCAGACTCAAGGAATATATTTCCATCTTCATAATTGGCTTAGAGACATATCTTATTGGAAGTCAAAATTTCATTCTGTTAGTTATCGATGGGTCTCACGATCATCAAATCAAGTGGCTGATTGTTTAGTCAAACAGTTTAAGCAAACATCTACTCCTTTTCAGTATTATAACTTTGTCCCAAGAGGACTTGACAATGTATTATTTTCTGATCATTAATAAAGTATATTTCCGGGAAAAAAAAAAAAAAAGTTTAACGGTACATATGTTGTTGAAAGTTTACGGCAAAAGAATCTTTGTTAGAATGAACATGAAATTGTTGTTAGTACCCTATTAAAAGCGATCACATTATGAATCTTACTCGGCAAAATCTTTGAAGAAAATCTAGGGCTGTTATTGGTTATTATTTTTTAATAGATTCATAAATCCATAAAAAATTTAAAAATCTATGGATTTTAAAATTATTGAACTTTGAAATAACATGATTTATCTTCGGATTTTGTTGTTTGTATATTTAACTCTAAAACAATTCCAAATCCATTAAAATATATAAAAAAAAAATTTGAAATCCATCAATAAATCACTAAACAAATAACACTGATTTCAATTAGTATCTACACATTATCAAACAAATAGCATATAATTTCATAAATAATTTGGAAGTCATTAATCCAATAACACATTTTTCACTTGGATTTTAAATCCACTAAAACTCTATAACTAATAACCACCAGCTAGATAAGGAAGATTAACTTAAATTTAGTAGATAAATATATAGGATATATATCAATATATACTTCTAGTTAGTTTAGTATAATTAGACTTAGACCTTAGACTTTTGGACACAATTTAGTCTTTAATCGATTCATTCATTGACAAATCATATCTATTTCTCTGATATAGATCGGTTTTGTGTTCTATAAAAAATTTCTTTCAAAGCTAAACTTACATTGACTTATTAAATAATTGATTTAACAAAAATAGTGACCGAAGTTGATAGTCTAAGTGATAAAAGTACTTTCATGTTTTTCTACTTGATTTGGTTCGAACTCTCCTTATAAAAAAAAAAATACTTAAATTGTATTTGTATATAATTAGATAAAGTTGAGAAAGAAAAATAACATAAATTAAGCAATGGGTAGAAAAAAGTGTAATTGGTTAGCTAATAAACAAAAACCGTAGATAGAAAAATATTTCCTCAATCATTTCATCTCTTATTTGATTCTTTAAATTCATGTGACTTCCATCTGAAATCATAACAATACAATATTAGAAGAAAAACCATGCACCTCCACAACATTAATAATCCCGTAAGTAGATTTTTAAAAAGGTAAAACCAATGTTTTGAAACCTGACTCAGAGATCAACCCGGATGACTTTTCGAGTTACCGGGTCTTTGGTACAATAGTTATTTAACTACAGATCAATAGTTTAATGAATATTTTTACTATTTTTATATATGTTTAGGTCTATATCGTATATAATTATTTCTTACAAAAGTCAAACAAAACCTCTTGTAATTTCTAACAATTTTAATATAAATTTTAAATAAAATAATAAAAAATATGATAAAAATATTTTACAATATATGTAAACTAATAATTCAAAATCAAGAGTATTAGTATACAAAATAATATAATAGTATAAAACAAAACAACTAATTCCAAAAAGAAATTAAACATCACTTTAACCAATCTTCATTTATTATTTTATAATTTTCATCGTCTTTTTCGGGTGGCATAGTGAAATGTTCATCAATGTCTATAAATAATATATGTTAGTCAATTATATTTATACCAAAATAATATTTATATAAAAATAAAATATTAATTTTATTAATTAGAATTGCATAATTTTTTTATATTAATTAGTATATATTGACCCGGTCCTTATGGTTGATCCGGATCGCGGTTTAACCACGATTTTTTACCGGGTTTTATCGGGTTTTACCGGTTTTTAAAGAGACGATTTTTAAGGCAAACCTGATCTGAATTCTTCGCTGGGTCACCGGTTTTGCCGTCTCGACCGCGGGTCCGGGTCCGATTTCAAAACAATCGGTAAAACTGATGGGTATTCAACAAGTTTGTAACATAGATAATGCACATTATTAGAGGCCCTAAAGGGTAGATAATAAAATGAAATGATGCCTCCACCACTAACTTTATACAAAATTCCCAAGCCCCTTTTTTTCATTTTCCCTTGTTAACCATTCAAAGTCTTATCTCTCAAATCGCATCATTGGGTTTTTAATCATTTAATTATATCGACTAGTAATGTCTCAGTATGTTTATGCCCCCTCCCCTCCTCTTAAAGTCACTTCTAATTTATTTAACTTCTAATCCTTTCTAGTTTGTACGCCCATAACCAGAGCCGGTCCTGGGCCAAGACCAGTAAGACCTAGGTCTCAGGCCCCCAATTTTTTAATTTTATTTTATATAGTTTTTAATATTGTATAGGCCCCCAAATTTTTAATAAAAAAATAATAGTGGCCCAAATAACAAATACATGAAATATTAACCCAAAATATTTTTATTTTGTCTCAAGCCCCCAAAATTTCAGGACCGGCCCTGCCCATACGCATCAATTGTACTCTAAATATAGTCTGCTCTCTGTCTTTTGTTGCAAAAAAATATATATATACCTAAGTCAAAAACCATATCAGCAAAGCAAATAGCCAATGGCTTGGGTATTATTAGGGTAACATCAATAATGGGGCACTAAATTAAGAGAAACCATATAAGCTAAACGTACTAAAGTTATCTCTGTCAAATTAATTACTAGAAAATCATGTTTTTTTTTTTTGCTTCACAAATTACTTATTGGAGAAAATAATAGTGTTATGAATTAGAAGTTTTATGTCGCGCCTCTAATGTCTAGTTATCCTGGCCACTCGTATAATAAATGTATTTTTTCTAATTTATAGAGTTTGAGTTATTGGACCGGTCTAGAGATTAAGGTGATAAAAAATAGTAGTTTTATGCACTAATAAAATTATATAGATTTGATAATATAATTTATATACAACTTACTTCTAACAAATTGAGAAGTCAAAACTAATGCGTCTTATTCTCCCTTACAGGCCGCCCGAAGTATGTGAAATGCATCCTAGGAATGATAATGGTCTGTATTATTATTTCGTAAAAAAAGGTTGTCTAGTGAAAGTTGCGGTTTTGGGCCATATTATAATGGGCTTTCTTTCTTTGTAACCTAAAAAGATGTCACCACGTGGCAGGATTTAACCTCCTCGGGGAGGCTTGATTTCAATGACATTATCCGCTTGAAAAAGTGGAGGCTAGGATCTTCGGAGAAGATGAAATATCCAGGTACTTCCATATTCAAAATCAAAACATTTGAGTTTTCAATAGCTTCGCGTTTTTAAGTTCGTATTGGTTCTAGTGTTAAAGCTTGTTAGGTTTTAGTGAAAAAAAGGCTAAAACATAAAATATAATTTATTTGCTTTTTGGGAGACAAAGTGATTCACAAATCAAATATCGTTATGAAACGTGTTTTGTTTTGTTTGTTGCAGTGATGTGGTGTATCCAGTTTTCCAAAGGTTGTGAGTCAATGCCAAAGGAATTTATATTCTCATCAGAGATGGATTCGAGATTAAGCGTCTGTATGTATGGGATGAGTGGCAAAATCATACTTTTCTCACAGATCAACAATACATTTTTGTGTTTGAAGTGTAGAGATTTTGCCTACTCCTCCCATACCATAGATACCTTAGTCCTGAATCAATCTCTGATGGGTGAACTAATACAAGTCCAAAGTTGAAAAAGCCTATGCATTCTTTAAATCACCTCAGGTAAACCAGGAACTCAGAATTGGTATATATCTATCCTTTTATCTCTTTATGTTTTGGATAATATGACCCTTATTCTGTCTCTTTTGTTTCAAATATTTGAATTATTGTTTTGATTAATTTTAAAAGTGGTTTTGGTTAATTGATTTATATAATCTGAAGAGTATTTGGATGTTTTTACATCAGCATGGATACTTGTAATTCTCTGTTACATATTTATCTTTGTTTTACATGATTATATTGCAAATTTTGGTTTACATAGATGATAAAACCTTGTATCGCATGTTTTGAGTTCTAGAGATACATATCTATAGAATTCATAAAAACATAAGTAGTCCAAAGTAGACATAATTTAGTTGGTGTTGCCACGAAACAGACAAGACTAAACGTGATTAGTTGCTAGTATTATATTTACATATTTCGCCGGATATTCTGCCGATGCACACCAGTAACATTACAACGGTATAATAAATTAGCATAAGTTTGAGAAACATGTAATGTACATTACAGAGTACGTATACAAATAGGCAACTACAAGGAGCTTCCCAAACCTTGAATCAGAAGATCATGAATGTACAACATCGTCATCGTCATCGTCAAATATTGTTGGATGGAAATTGTTTTCAATCGTTCTGTTGCAGCAGCTCTATTTCTCTACCCTTTCCTAAAAGGAAAATAACGTGTTTGAACACAAATATGAAACTTTATTTGCAATATTTTGGGCAGCCTGTATAAACGTGACTTTTAAAAACGCCTAAGCGAAGCAAAGCCTAATGAAATAAGCAGCCCTCGATGTAAGCTCTAACAAGGAGAATCAACACCGGATCGGAACCAAGAGTAGAAAATCGAGCAACGAGTGCCTAATAGATGAGCTAAACCATATTGTAAGCCAGCATAAACCGTGGTCTTTGCTTCCATATCAACCAGAACAATAACATACCATAAACTAAGTCGAAAAACATAACAAGATTAGTGGAGAAATCTCAAGCATGCTATGAATAAGGGAAAATGATAAACCTAGAATAACTGTCACACTGATTGTCATGCCGTTTACCAACTGTTGGAGGGTTGATTTCTCACGACATAGCGTATATGTGAAGGCTTAAAACCACTCTTGAGCCAAAGTGGATAAAGGTGCTCATTTGGACATTTAACCATTTCACCAAAATCGACCAAAATCAATTTCCCTAACCAGTTAATATAGTATGAAAAACGTAAATGTATATTACATTAAAAACAGATTGAATTGAAATACATACCTGAATTTAAAACATAAATTATATTAATTATTTTTGTATTTTTCAAATGTTTCCAAATTTAAAACTGTATACCTGATATTTATCACTGGAAAACACATTCAAATTTCAATATGCTTTTGCTCGTCGAGATACTCTTAACAATAAATAAATTGACTATAGAAGAATTAGTTAGTGAGGAAGGGAATATTTTTTTTTATCAAAGCACTAACCGTTACCCCCAACAAGTCATGGACCCCATCAGCTGTCAAATTTGAGAGTTATCAATTTACAACACAATGATCCAACTTTACAATTATTATCACAATGTCGTTCTCGTAAATAATAAGAGATCGAAGCCTACTCTTATAAACAATCTCCACACTTTATTATTATTTTATTTTCGTATAGTAAAAATATATGAGAGACAGCCACGAGTCTTTCCTTAATCAAACGCCGTGTCGGCGAAGCTTACTCACATTTTTCTCTACCGCTTGTCGTCACTTTTAAAATAATCAATTATTATCTGAACCAAAAACGGTGCGTTTTAAGTCACCGGCGCCGGAGAAAAAGATAATATGAGGAAGGACGTTTTAACTCCGGTGCCCACTGCCACCGTCAGATTCCTCGAGAATAAGCCATTGATTGCTACATTACTCGCTTTCTCTCTAGTCATGATTGTTTGGAACCTTCCTCCTTATTACCACAATCTTATCTTCACCACTCCTTCCTGCTCCGTTTCTCCACTCACCGCCGTCACCACTACAATCTCCTCATCTTCGCCGGTAAATCTCACCACCTCTCTCTCGGTAACACCGGCGAGTTCTTCTGCTTCTCAGAAGTACGATTCAAAGCCGCCTTCAGATCCGAACAAACGCGTTTTCCAACCGTTTGGAAACGCGGCGGCGCTTTTCGTGCTAATGGGAGCTTACCGCGGCGGTCCGAAGACGTTTGCAGTGGTTGGACTCGCATCGAAGCCGATCCATGTGTTCGGGAAGCCATGGTTTAAGTGTGAGTGGGTATCAAACAATGGAACTTCGATTCGAACTAAAGCGCAGAAGATTCTTCCAGATTGGGGATACGGACGAGTTTACACCGTAGTCGTCGTCAATTGCACTTTCCAATCAAACCCTAACTCTGACAATTCAGGAGGTAAGCTCATCCTCAACGCTTACTACGGCGAATCTCCGAAACTGTTTGAGCGGTTCACGACGCTAGATGAATCCGCCGGATCTTACAACGAATCAAAATTCTCGCCACCGTATCCGTACGACTACCTATACTGTGGCTCGTCTCTGTACGGAAACGTGAGCGCATCGCGTATGAGGGAATGGATGGCTTACCACGCGTGGTTCTTCGGAGACAGATCGCATTTCGTCTTCCACGACGCTGGTGCGGTTTCACCGGAAGTTAGGGAGGTTCTTGAGCCGTGGATTCGAGCCGGAAGAGTCACCGTTCAGGATATCCGGGACCAATCGCAATACGATGGGTACTATTATAACCAGTTCTTGGTCGTGAATGATTGCTTGCATCGGTATCGACACGCTGCGAATTGGACCTTCTTTTTTGATGTCGATGAGTATATCTATTTGCCAAATGGTAACACGCTCGAATCGGTACTGGCCGAGTTCTCCGTTTACACTCAGTTCACAATTGAACAGAACCCAATGTCTAATGTTCTTTGCTTGAACGATTCCTCTCAAGATTATCCCAGGTACTACCAAGTTCCAATTTCAATCTCAAAAGAGACTTATACATTAGTGATACTGTTCTGGAACATATGAAATTATCGATGAAGTCAATGCTAGTTAGTAGTTACTATGGTCGAATATTGTTGATTCTTGTTTTGTATGCGATTTACCAGGCAATGGGGATTTGAGAAGCTGCTATTTAAGGAATCAAGAACAAAAATACGCCGTGATAGGAAATACGCGATCCAAGCCAAGAACGCATACGCGACAGGAGTTCACATGTCTGAAAACATAGTAGGCAAAACACTGCACAAGACAGAGACAAAAATCCGATATTACCATTACCATAACACCATAACAGTTCACGAGGAGCTTTGTAGGGAGATGCTACCAGTTTCGGCAATGAAGAAGGTGACATTGTACAATAAGCGTCCATTTGTGTATGACGACAACATGAAGAAGCTAGTGAAGACGGTTAAAGAGTTTGAGCAGAAAAAGCTCGGGACCAAAGATGTGAAGAATTTCTCATGACCACATTACTTGATCTCTCTTTGAGAATAGTATTGTTCATAAAAGTATAGCTGTGTTTGTTTACTCGTATCATTTTTTCGTTTCTCTGTTGTCCTCTTTTAATATTTGTCTATTTTATTAATAACTTTTTATCAATACTTTTTAGTTTTTTTTTCAAAAATGTACGCACTATTTTATTTATTGATTATACAAATACTTCAAATCAATCTATATATCAATATGTAAATCAATCTATATATCAATATGGTAGAAAAGTGCCAGTAAAAGTAAAAACTATATTTCGATCTTTTGGTTTTTAAGCTAGCATGTCTGCTCTGGTGTTACTCATCCGAGGTTAGTGTATGAGCTTAAAATCAGGATAGTGAATCTTGAGATTAGACAATTTTTCTAGTTCAGTTGTAAAAGCCATTCAATCCATTGGTGTAAACACCATATGTGTCAACTAAACCTAGTCAGTGATAAAGAGGCTATAATATCTTTCCTTCTTTTTAAGAGTCGTCATTGCTCAAAGTAAACTATTCAATATTTTTTAATTAGTTGTGTTTTCTTTGTTGTAGGCCTTGATTGATAGAGCATAGTGGAGAGTATTATGTTTCATGCTCATCCAATCATTTTTATCTAAAAAAATATTTAGGTGAACATTTAGCATATACTTATGTTCCTAAATGTTCTTCATCTCTATGCTTTCAGAAGGAGCTTTTATAAAGTATTAAACATTAAAATATTATGAATTTAATAAAATTAAATTATAAATTATTTTATCTGTTAGATAACTTCAAAAATATATTTATATTCATTCTAAATTACTAC
>OVAV01001068.1:0-14576 GCA_900406375.1 Iberis amara | reverse complement strand
GAAGAAAAGTTTGTGCAGCGGAACAGTTAATGGTAATTCTGAATGGAAATTTGGAACAAATTTTGGGCAATATCAATCAGTTAACTGAAATTTACATACCAGTTAAGTGAAATTTACCTTCGTCATTAAACCCTAGATGCGACGTCTGTCAATTTGGGTTGATGTTTGGAGGAATCTTGCGGAGGCTTCACGGCGGTAAGAGTTCAATGTCCGTTCCGTTGTGGTTAAGAGCTTTTAAAAAATGGAAATGAGGAACTCGGATTCAATTTGATTTAACTTGTAGCAGTTGAGAAACGGTGAGGAAGGAAGTTATGGCGGCGGTTAAGTTTTCTCACCGTAAATTATCAGGAGAGAGAACACGAAGTGGGTTGATTTATGAAAAAGCAATTTATTCGTCTGATAAAGTTATCCTAGGAAAATAGAGTAAATGTTTCGGATGATAGGGGTTATATCAGATATATTGTTAATGCCGAAGGAGAGAGATTCGTGGCATAGGCTTAGACGACATTTCCTTAATAATAGACTATCTTATGTATATCTATTACAATTCCCCTAATTTTAATAGCCCATCAATGTTCAACAATGTTAAAATCCCACCAATGCTCAAAATTATTTACTGTTTTATTAAACAAACCAACTAAAACCTATTTAATGAATCAATTATAAATTATTGATTTGACATATAACAACAAGCCTAATATATTAACTATTTATTTATCTTTAAAAAATTTATTTACAAAATCTCATATAAAATTTTGACTTGACATATAACAACAACCACATGATCTTTTAACACTATACATAACAACCTCATATCAAAACCTAAAACAAAAACAAACTCTCCACTAAAAAAACCTAAAAACAAAACATCATTTTTCTTCTTCATAATAACCTAAATCATGAACCCGAGTCAACCGAGTGTACTAATAGCACCGAGTTCACCGAATGAACCGGGTGATGATATAGAATCTATAGGAATAAGGATAGGAAAGCTCACTACCAAAATAAAATACCAATCGGCCATCTTAACCATGCAGCATCAATGGGAATGCAAAGAAGAACATAATTAAAACAAACTGAAAGTTGCTAAGATAGATGGCGCACTATCTATTTAAAAAAATCAAAACGGAACCAAACTTCAACCTGGAAGACGAAATAAAAAAATGGAAGATGAAAAAGAAAAAAGCAGATACCGGTGTTTTTTACTCTTTTGTGCCCGAAGTCAATTTAGAACGTGATTTTGAAATTGACTTCACTGATTAGAATCCTAGGATTGTTGTGTTTTGCGTTTATAATGTTCTATGTTAATTTTTTGTGTTGTAAACTTTATTCGGCTAATAGTTATCTTTACTATTAACAAATTATATTTGTTTATCTCGACGACTATAACTCATCGTTCTTATGAAAAAATTATAATAACCTAAACAATCATTAAACTTTAAGAATACTAATAGTAAACTTAACATCCAAACCAAATATAAGAATATTTTAGATTAACATTTATTTAATAGTTTACAAATTATAAACATTTAATCTAATGTTTGTAAATATATTCTTCATTTAGGTATTGGCCATGGAAGTTTTCGCTTCACAAAAGGTTAGTGTATACAAACTTATACTTTTTAAAAAATATTATGAAATATGTTAGCTGAAATTATAATATATGTGGAGAAACATATATAGAATATAAAATTAGGTTTTTCAAAAGTTTTAAAAATATATAGAATCTAGATTTTATTGTTTGTTTATAACAAATATTTAAATAGAAAATAAATATATCATAAATTCTGACTTAATAAACTTGAAAATCTAACCATTAAATTGAATGTGATATAAATTATTTTTCTAATAAATATATAGAAATTAACATATCATATTTCTACATTTTGGAAAACTTGTTTTAAATCCACAAGAATGTTATTCGTTTGTGTTTTCACATCCTTATCTCATAAGTTCCATCAATAGTTATTCAAACAAAAAAACAACATCAACTTAATAACATTAAACCGGGTTTATAAAACCAAATAGAAAAACATAGAACAACATGATATTGTTCACATACATTGACACATAATTAGATACCATAAAACATTAGAAATTCAAAATGCTTAAAAACCGCCACCAATAAGTTCAATCACCACATATATCTCGTCTCCTTCTTCCATCTTCAGCTACAATAAAAAACACATGTATTAGTTTTGTTTATCGAATGCTTAAGATACCAAATAAGTATTTGAAAATATAAAAGAGTAGAAAACTTCATTAGGAGTCTGATTAGGTTTTATCTTTTTCCATTATAAAGTAAATGGATAGTGTCGTAATGAATATTTTTATTTTCACAATATGCATTCATTACTTTATACAGTTTCGTATGAATTCCTAGACCTGTATTTGTATTGATTTCCATGTATCACAATTTTTAACAAAATTTTATAGAGATAAGAAAAGTTATGAGTGTATATATATTATTGTTTAAATAAATATAAGTTAGAAAAAGAAAAAAGAGTATGGACCTATTGGTCCATGACCTTGAGGGTGATTCTCTCGATTGGGAGAGGTTCGGCATATGGAGTCAAAGTAGCGGTTGTCAAATATGAACTCATGATTCTTGAGAGAAAAAGACTCTATAGATCGAGTATGAAAACTTTTTGAAAATAGTTGTGCTTAGAAAATTTTAACTCTTGGTTATTTATAGGAAAAAGTTGACAGTTACATAAGTTAAATTTTTTTAAAAAGCAACTTTCGAAACTGCATTATTTTGCATGGTCAAATACATACATTGAAAAACATAATGTCTTACATTGATGACACATTTCTTACATAATTTTTCAGACATATCATAAGTATACACTATTTAGACTCTATTTATTATAAAATATATATTTTTGAATATATTTCTTAATTAATATCCAAATTTTAAATTTATATAAGAACCACAAATTATTAAAACACATATGTTTTTACCGTTTAATAGAATAAAAGTTTGACTCATTTAATAATATAACACATTGATTCATTTGAAAAATGAATAGTTGTAACTATAAATGTGAAAAAATAATCAATTATACCTTGTTTTTTCGATCATGATGCCTTTTCCTTTGTTATTTGATGTTGGACGCATTTCTATAGAGAAAAATAAAATATTAGTTGATTATAGGTTTAACTATAATGTAAAGCAAAAAAAATGAAATGAAAATATGTTAATTAAACTAATCAACAAAACCTTCAGTACTACCAAAACCGAGTAGAATAAAACATTAAAATGCACATTAATAAGAACACATACAAAAATCGTAGCTAACACGAAAACTCAAACAGAATAGAATATAATATTTTGAGATTTTAGAGTAGGGCTTCCGATTTGAAAATATTTGATATAAGATTTAGAATATTCTTTAAAGTAATTGAAATGTATAATAAATATGAAAATAAGGCAACAATAATATCTAAACAATATTGTAGATGAATTTGATAATAGGAAACCGTGTGATAATAAGGCAACAATAATATTTGATTTTGATTTTTAATTTCTTTTAATTAAAAATACATATGTACGAATCAAACCCAAGAACCGAATGATCAATTTTTTAAAAAATCGGGTCAAGCCCACCCAAAAAATATGATCTATGCGTTTTTATTTTGGAAATTTGATTTTTTTTTTAAAGTAAAAATAAAATTGCAGGTGTGCGAATTGAATCAGAGAATAGAAAGATAACTTAAAAAAGGGGTCAAACCCACCCGTCTTCAGGGTCTGCACGTTTTCAACTTCATTTATGATGAAACTAACCTTGACTATTTTTTTGTTCAACGAAAATCTTTAAACCAATGACATTCTTTGTAAATATAAGATTTATTTTGTCTTCTTGGAAAAATGTGTTTCTCCTTTAATAATATAGATTTAATTATATTTTGAAAAATGATATATGAAATACTATATTTTACTAAAATATATAATTGGTATAATATAATTTTATTTCAATATTTAATATCTTGATTTGTTACCTAATAAATATTGTATTTATAATTAAATATATACCTTATAGAACTTTTATATAAAATTATACTTATAAAATAAAAATTAATGTTGCGCATAGCGCGGGGTATCAATTAGTATATATATAAACAAGTAAGATATCCCACTCTATGCGCGATATTAATTTTATTTTGGAAGTCTAATTTTACATAGGTTATATAAGATGTATGTTTAATTATAAATATAATATTTAATAGGTAAAAATAAAAATATATAATATTAATATAATTTCATATCATACTAATTATATATTTTAGTAAGATATAGTATTTAATATATTATTTTTCAAAATATTAATTAAATATAAAATAAATAGTGTACATATATTATCCATTTAATTATTTTATATTTTATATATTTTAGCATATATATATATATATTATTTATTTCAAAGTAAATATATATATATATATATATATATAGATTAAATTTCTAAAAATAATTCTAAGTTAATTAGTGACAACAAATACATATCATTTTAATTGTATTTTCTTTTTAAATAAATTATTTATTTTTAAAGAGTAAAATAAATAGTTTATGAAAATTTTTATTTATTTATATAGTTAGATATATTTTTGGTTACATAGATAGTTATAAGAGATATTTTAGATTGTGTTTGGCAACAAAGATATTATATTTATTTTTTGTTCTTTATCATTAATGAAACTTTTTTTTGTTTAACTAATGATAAATAATGTAATTTTCAACAAAAAAATGTTAATTTTTAAATGTTTCCCCTTTCTCCGGTTCGAATACTGGTAAAAGCCTTCCCCACGAATAATTTTTATGTCAATATGCATTATCTGCTTACATTTTAGGCAACACATCCTGGTCAGAAGGATGCATTCAAATCAGACCCATGGATTTTGTGGTGTCTTTGGAAGGTCTGAAATAATAAGTAGTTCAATAGCATAGATTGAGATCCGCTGGATATTCTCGATCTAGCCACCAAAGAATTGTCTGAATGGCATGTGGGTAATCTTAACCCTCTGTCATCCCTTAACCATCTCACATTAGGCTAAACACTTTTTGTGTGAGGATATTCTAGTTATTATCAATTGGATCGGGTGACCTATTAAGTGGATTATGATGAATTTATTTGGATCACAATGATCTGGTACATATATTCGGACTCGTCTGTGTTAGGAGGGATTTCTTCCTACTACATACTGAACTCTTCAGTTTACCGTGGGCTATGGAAAGTTTAGTCTGTCAAACATGTCCAATCTTTTTCACATACTCAATTGAGCTATCTCGGATGGTGGAAAATCCCTAAGAGTGACCCATTTTTGTAGCAGAGCTGTCGACATTGTCATCTTTGTAGCAAAGTTTCTCGAAGTTTCAACTGCTTCATCGACCAGAACCTCAAATACTCGTGCGGATCTATTCTCAATATCAGCACGTGAATAGAATGTTTTATTTCAGGTTATAGATCATTTTATTCCTTCTTGGGTTCTAGACTCGAATAATATTTTTGGTTAAGTTTTTTAATTGAATTTGTGACAAAAAGTATATATAGAAGATATTTTAAAGGGGATTTTCACAAATACCAAAAAAAACTAGGTATGTTCCAAAATACCACACACTTCAAAATTATGTCAAAAATACCACAAGATATTTTTGTTCCAAAAAGTACCATAAATTTAAAAAAGCTTTAAAACTTCAAATTTAAACCTTAATCCTCCAAAATTAAACCACACCTCCTTCAAAACTAAACCTTAAATAGTGAATCAAAACTCAACAATTTAAATTTTAAACCTTTAAAATTCAAATTTTTTTTGTGTTATTTTTGGGAAAAAAACATTTTGATGGTATTTTTGGAATAATTGGAAGTGTGCGATATTTTTAGAATATGAACTTCTTTTTTTCGAATTACATGCAATTTCTTTATTTTAAACAATATAATATTGTTTTAAAAATATTAAAAATTAAAAATGTAGAAAAATACTTAAAATCTATATCTAAATTACCAAAACTCTAAAAATAAAAAATCATATAATTTTCGTTGAACCAAATTATATATGTCCTTTATTCAACCTTGTTTCGTTGAACCTATATTCAAGAAATAGTATTTATTTTTTTGATGACCAGAGAATTCTGGGTCAAAGTCAGTACATCTCCCTAGGGCGAAGCCTCAACCTTGTTACATAACTCTTATTTGGAGAGGAGACCCCTTCCAACGTGAATCGAACATGTGACCTCCTAGACCCCTATATTTTTAGGATCTAGGGGCTTAATCACGAGGCCAACTCATCGATAGTAAAATTAGAAATTTTTTTATTGTCCTTGTTGAAAAATAGTTTATTTAATTGCATACAATCATAAATATATAAATTTTAAGATAAATATCTAGAGAATAGAGAGTTCAATTCATCTTTCAAATTTTTTTAATAATTTAAGTGTAGATTTTAGTTTTTTAAGTATTTTTATATACATATTTAATCTTTAAATATTTTAAAATATATTTACAATTAAAAAAGAAATTCCAAGAAATACCACAAAAATAATTTTATGTTCCAAAAATACCACACTTAAAATTAATCAAAAAATTCTATAAAAATGCTTTTCTTCCAAAAATACCATAAACATAAAAGTTGAATTTTAAGGTTTTAAAATTTTTAGTTTTGGGTTTGGTTTTGGGTTCACTAATTAGAGTTTACTGTTTAGTTTTGAAGGGTAAAATTTAGTTTTAGGATTTCAGATTTAAATTTGAAAATTTAAAGCAATTTCAAATGTTGTGGTACTTCTTGGAACAAAAATCATTTTATGATATTTTGGAACAAATTAAGAGTGTATGATATTATTGTAAAATACATAATTTTTGTCCTTGAGAAACCTCTTTAAAATATTTGTTATCTTTTAATTTTTGATTAATTTTTTCTTTTTTGAAGAATTTGATGAAATAGCACAAAATAAGTTTATATTCCAAAAAAACCACACACTCTCAATTATTCAAAAATACAATTAAAATGTTTTTCTCCAAAAAATACTACAAACTTAAAATTAAGTTATAAGGATTATAGTTTAGTTTTGAAGGGGGTGGGATTTGATTTTGGGATTTAGGGGTTAAATTTAAAGTTTTAATCTTTTAAAAATTTCTAGTATTTCGGAACAAAAATATTTTTGTGGTATTTTTANGTTAAATTTAAAGTTTTAATCTTTTAAAAATTTCTAGTATTTTCGGAACAAAAATATTTTTGTGGTATTTTTAGAATAATTTAGAAGTGTGTGGTATTTTTGAAATAAAATTAGCTTTTTGTGATATTTTGNAGAATAATTTAGAAGTGTGTGGTATTTTTGAAATAAAATTAACTTTTTGTGATATTTTTGAACAAAAAATATATTTTTTAGTATATTTTGAATAATTTGGGAGTATATGATATTTTTGAAATATAAATAGTNGGAACAAAAAATATATTTTTAGTATATTTTGAATAATTTGGGAGTATATGATATTTTTGAAATATAAATAGCNAGAATAATTTAGAAGTGTGTGGTATTTTTGAAATAAAATTAATTTTTTGTGATATTTTTGAACAAAAAATATATTTTTAGTATATTTTGAATAATTTGGGAGTATATGATATTTTTGAAATATAAATAGTTTTTGTACTATTTTTAAGTATGCATTTCTTTAATATTAAATAATATGTGGCTCGATGACGTGACGTGATATGACATGTTTTCACATTATATCATCACTTTTTAACATAGCATAGTATGTTGACATGACATATTAATATCAAGTCACATCAATATATGCATAAAAAATAAATATTATTATTTATTTTGTAAAATTTAAAACTTTAAATATCAATATATAAAAGAGTAAAATATCATAAATTATACTTTACACTTTTAAAAATATGATTTTGATAAAATTTAAATTAATATTTTCGAGAAAGTGCTTTAGTGTAGTAGTTGTGTGTGCTTCCGTGACTTTTTTTTGGTCACCATACAAAATAACTAAACTAAGAATCAAAAGAGACTTCAGGCACAGTAACCGCCAATAGGGGAGGACTTGAACCCACCCATGTAAAAAGACGTCTCTGTTGTCGTGCTGTTCGTGCAAGGTAGTCTGCCTGCTTGTTGAAATTCCTCGGGCATCGAATAATCTTGACATTCGGGTATTTCCTTTGAACAGCAAACACATCATGGAGCTCCGAGTTGAAAGCCGGCCATTGAGTTGGATTCGAAATCATCTCTAGCAGTTCCTGTGAATCAGTGTAGAAAATCTCACACAATCTTCCGAGCCGTATAAGACATTTCATAGCCCATAAAAGGCTTAGCACTTCACTGTGAAGTGGCGTGGGTGCTTGGTAAAAACCCCGCATTTCAAGAAGAGATATGGTATCCATTTCATCCTTGAATACCCAACCCACACCACATCTAGGATCATTTTGTTTCTATGCACCGTCAACAAAACATATTGCCGTTTGAGAGTGGGCGTGAGGTAAGTGGGTGCTCTGGTACCACTATTTTTACATTACGCTTGCTTGTATGTGCGTACAGCCAGTCGAAAACCTCTTTACGCTTGCTTCCGTGACTTTTTCATATGTGGAAGTTTGATTCCCCACTGATACATGTATGCAGCCTAGGTTATTTGGAAAGTCCGTTGTTCCTAATACTAATTGCAGAAAAAAATCAATACCTTCATAATATATTAATATTCATAAAGTTGTAGGTTATAGTGAACACAAGTTAATCAAGAAATTAAATTAATGAGAAAACAAAAACACTTTGTGGGTTTGGACTTTGGAGACAACCAACCCTACCTTTCTCTTTCTCACCCACCGCACCTAACCCCAACACCTTAAAATGACTCTCTCTCCTTTCCTCATCCTCTAGTTTATCGATTCATCAATGGAGACGTCATTGGTGATGAAATCGTCTTGTTGCTCCACTGCGATTGGGTTCTTCAACCATCGAGACGAGTTTTCAACTTCCAAGCTCATTTGCAAAGCTTCCTTCTCTCTTCAGCCCTCGAAGCCACGTTCTGTAACCAGATCTCTTCAGGCCGTTATGACTCTCCCTGGGTAATAAAAAGTCCTCAAATTTTCGAATAACGAAATCCTCTTCTTTGATTGTTGGTTTTTGGATTACAACAGATCACTGGCTGGAAAAAAACGGGTTGATGAAAGCGAGAGCTTGACTCTCGAAGGTATACGAAACTCTTTGATTCGTCAAGAGGATAGCATTATATTTGGGCTTTTGGAAAGAGCCAAGTATTGTTACAATGCAGATACTTATGATCCTAATGCTTTCGACATGGATGGATTCCACGGATCTTTGGTCGAGTACATGCTCAAAGGCACTGAGAAGCTTCACGCTAAGGTTCAGATTTGAATCCCTAAAAGTTTTTTTTTTTTTTTTGCATTGGATTCTGAAACTTTGATTATGGTTAGGTTGGTAGGTTCAAGAGTCCTGATGAACATCCCTTCTTCCCTGACGATTTACCGGAGCCTATGTTGCCCCCTCTGCAATATCCAAAGGTAAGCTCACTTCACAAGTTTCCTTCAACACATACCTACAATACATATGTATGTATTGGGGGTCTGGTAATTTTCTATGAATTTGCTGAAAAAGAAATGCAAGAATAGCTAATTGTAAAAATCATTAAATTGTTGTTAGTATTCTGTATATGTATTTACATACGTATTGGGTTTCATAATTTTTTATGGACCTCATAAATTTCAAGAAAGAAGAAATTATAGATCAATTTTCGGAAACAGATGCAAGAACAACAAATTTCAAGAAACACTAAAGCTCTGATTGTATTTAGTATTGTGGATATGTATTTTTGTTAACTCATAATTTTTCGCGTTTTATTTTTGTAGGGCCTCATATTTTCCTTTTTACTATTAGGTTTTAGATTTTAGATTTTGACCTGCAAGTTGCATTAGGATGACATGAATTCTTTAGTGATTGTTTTATGAAATAGGTATTGCATATTGCTGCGGATTCGATCAACATAAATAAAAAGATATGGAACATGTACTTCAGAGACCTTGTTCCAAGACTTGTTAACAAAGGTGATGATGGTAATTACGGATCAACTGCTGTCTGTGACGCTATATGCCTCCAGTCTCTTTCGAAGAGGATCCATTACGGTAAATTTGTTGCAGAGGCCAAGTTCCAAGCCTCACCCGAGGCATACGAGTCTGCCATTAAAGCACAGGATAAGGATGCTTTGATGGACATGCTAACATTCCCGACCGTAGAGGAGTCCATAAAGAAGAGGGTTGAAATGAAAACCCGAACATATGGACAAGAAGTGAAAGTAGGCATGGAAGAAGACCACAAGGAATCGCAGGTTTACAAAATCAGCCCGATCTTGGTCGGGGAATTGTATGGTGATTGGATCATGCCCTTGACCAAAGAGGTTCAAGTGGAGTACTTGCTTAGAAGGCTAGACTGAAGATAAGAACTGGCAAGTTCTCTTAATGTTATGACACTTTTTTTATTTTATGTTTGGTTCCACTGTCCAAAAAGCTTCCCAGTGGTTTTATGTGTATAAATCTTGATCATGGAATCAAAGAGATGTGCTAGTCGCTTATCTTTTGTTTTGGTGATTTATTTTTCATAAATGCCACGTACCGAAACGAGTTGCTGATTCTTTTTTTTTTTGTCACGAAACGAGTTGCTGTTAAATACACTTTAAAATATTTTTTTGTTCCCCGGAAAATATTGCATTCATAATCAGCAAATAACAAATTGTCAACACCTCTAGGAAATACAGCCAAAAGGAACATTAGTAGTAAATAAATGCTTAACAAGATAGTCTGCAAAACAATTCATCTGGCGAGGAATCCATACAATGTATGCTTTGGCAAATCTTTTTTTTTTTTTTTTTTGTAAAGACGCTTTGGCAAATCTTGATTGCTAGTGAGTAATATCTTTGATCCAGTTGTGAAGAGCAAAGTCTTTAGTTTTATCATGAAGCAGCAAAATGTAACCTCTTATTATCACTTTCAAATATGACCTTCTTGTAACCTCTGATCCAAACATGTTGCATAGCCAATTAACCATTAATAATGTTTGCCATTCACATTCTAGAGAATTTGAACAATATTGACCCTTAGCAATTGCAGCCTCACGAAAAACACATGTTGAATCTCTAAGAATCCAACCCCCTTTGCATTCCCTATCGCATCTAAGCTTCCATCATAATTGCATTTAACATAACCTAATGGTGGCCGCTGCCACTACCGGAAAGGTTGATCCATTATTGGGTTGGTTGGAGAGGTGTGATTATTGTGAAAGTATCCAAGCCTCTGCATCTCGAAATGATTGAGAACCTATCCATCTCCAATCAGTAGATCGATGTTGATATTACAATATATTCCTTGATTTCCAAATTCTCTACAAAGTAAAAATTGTAATTAACTGTAAAAGTTTTGTCAAGTTCCGATCAGTTCTAAAATCAATGATCGGTGTTGATATTACAATATATTCTTTGATTTCCAAATTCTCCACAAAGTAAAAGTTGGAATTAACCGTAAAAGCTTTGTCAATTTTCGATCTGTTGTAAAATCAATGATTGTCTGAATCTTCATCTCCATTGTGGTGGATCCAATAAATAATGAGTGTATTGGTAATTGAGAGCTTTGCCAATTAGCCTATGCAAAATCACACTAAAAAAACAAATGATTTGGAGATTCATTACATAAACATCTGCAACAAGTAATACAAGATGTTATATAACGATGTTGCAGAATTGTGCCAACTGGTAACACATAAGAGAGTAGGTACCATAAGAAATGTTTCAACTTTGGAGGAATAGATAGTTTCCATATTTTCTTTTTTAAAGATGTGTCACCAAGAATATCATGATTGAGAAAAGCATGAGACAAATGAGTCGACTTGACAGTGTAAATCCCATCCCTGGTATAGTTCCAGCCAATCATACATGCAGACTGTGCTTTACTTAATTTCATCATTTTAATAACAACACCATCCTCAGAGTGTATATTTGCATCAATCAGAGCATGAATCCAAGCACCCGGTGCCTATGAACCAGGTAAGAAATTGTGTGAATATTGGATAGAGGCCCTATAACTCTGTACAGAGGGGATAGTGGATGAATGGAATCCAATTATCGGCCCAAACACTCGCCTGGGAACCTATTCCAATTAATACTCGCATTCCTTTCTACAAGAGTGTCTTGCCTGCAAGTAAAGAGTGCCATATGTATGATGGTTTAATATCGGCCCATTGCTTCAAAAATATATTCATGTGGAAAGTGGCGACCCTTTAAAACTCTTGCGACTAAGCTGGGAGGAGACTGTAGTATTCGCCACACCTCCTTACCTAGTAACGCAAGATTGAAATTGGATATATTTTGAAAACCCAAACCACCTTCAATCTTTGGCAATCCTAGTCTAGACCATCTAAACCAATGCATCTAGGACCGAACATGACCTTTACTACATCAATACTCGGCTAAAATACCTTTTATATCTCTACAAACAACAATGGGTAGCAGGAAACAATTCATGGCATAAACTGAAAGTGCCAACGCAACTGTCTTTAGAAAAATTTCATTGCCAGCGTCTGATAAAAACTTACCTAACTAACTCATTGTTCTTGTCCATACTCTGTTTATGATAAAATCAAACATCCCATGTTTATTGCATCCAAACAACTCTGGTAATACCAAGTACATACCAGAACCTCCAACATTATAAATCTGTAAAATGCGATGAAACCTAGTTCGATTGTAGCTTAAAAATTTTGCGCCAAGTATAACTGATGATTTGTACAGGTTAATAGCCTGATCAGATACTCTTTCACAAAGATTGAGGACCTACTTTAGCAATGAACATGAACGTGGATGTGCGTGATAAAAGAAGAAAGTATCATATGCAATAAAAACAAATGACTTAGTGTCAGTCCTGACTGGATGATACGCATGCCTTTCAATTTCTGATTAGCTTCCCGTTGGGATATTAGATGAGTTAAAACTTCAGCACAAGTGATGCACAAATACAAGGATAACATATCCCCTTGTCCGATTCCGCGAGATGGATGTATGTATCCCATTGGATTCCCATTAATTAACACCGAGAAGGACACAGAAGAAACACAACTCATAATCCAAGTGATCCACTTAACATCAAAGCCCATTCTAGTCATGGATTCCTGTAAAAAATCTCAATCGAGCCGATCATACGCCTTTGTTATATTTGTTTTAACAACCATGTAGGATTTAGCTCAATGCTTACATTTATACAAAGAATGGATTAGTTCTTGTGCAATATTTACATTATCAACAATGTACCGGCCTAGCACAAAAGCTACATGTGCATCACTGATCAACATAGACAGAATTATTTTTAAAGGAGATACCAGTACCTTAGAAATGATCTTCTACTGCACATTACACAATGAGATTGGCCGGAAACCAATGATGAACTCTTGTGACTGGACTTTAGGAATCAGAAATAAATTTGTGTGATTAACACCTTGTTGTAACTGATTTGTGTCAAAGAAAACCTGAACATCTTTGATGATATCATATTTGAGATCATCCCAGAATTGATGGAAAAATTGCCCATTATACGCATCAGGCCTTGGTGCTTCCGTTTCGCAAATCGAGAATACATCCTCTTTTATTTTTTCTTTTGTCACTGGAGCTGTGAGAGCTTGATTCATTTCTGCAGTTAAACGAGAATTGAAATTTTGAAAAACATCGGCATATTCCGAGGTGGAAGATGCACCAGATTGGAATAATTGATTAAAATGGGCTTGAGCCAGGTTGCTTATAACCTCATCACCATAAATCTGAGTTCCATCCAAATCCTTAGATAGTAATTGACTCTTACCAGCTATGACTTTTGTAGAAGCATAGAAAATTCGTGTATTGCGATCACCACAACGCAACCACGCATTTCTATTATTAGCTTTTCAGTACTTTTCTTCCTGGTTGTAAGTGTGTTGTAACTCCCATTGAATCTCATGAACTGTTTCTGTAGGGTAATCCATATGAGATCGCTCTGTCAAGCTGAGGTTTTAATTGCCTAATTAATAAGGTTGTATTAGTCGTAGTAGAACGTTTCCAAGTTCTTGTTGCTTCTTTACTTTGGAGCAGCTTATGAGTCAAATAAGAAAATTTTAGATTAGAATATTGCCAGTACGATATAACTGTATCTTTAAAAACCTTCATGAGCAAACATTCGGCCATCGTAACGAAAGTATCTCGTTATGAAAGTAGGCATTGTAACAAGGTTGTGAGTAATGGTCTGTGGTTAGACCTTTCATATGGTAGAAAATGTGTGATTGCCGATGGAAAGTCCAGAAACCAGCTTGAATTTACCATACTTCTGTTTAGATAATAGTTAACAGTATACTTGTATATCTTCCTAGTCCATAAAACTTGATCTCCCGTGAAATGCAAGTATGTAAAATCACAAATACTGCGCATTGTACGAAAGCTTTGAAAAGATCTCTCAGGTTTGGGACGACCACCTATTTTCTCCTCATTACAAACAATCTCATTGAGTTCACCTATAACTAGCCATAATGAGTGACGAGTCACTCATAT
>OVAV01001067.1:0-14577 GCA_900406375.1 Iberis amara | reverse complement strand
TATATATGTAAATGGAAGGAGTGTATGAATTATACATTAAAGTATTTTATATTTTTGATTTGATATTATATATATATATATATATTAACAAATTTAAATTAAAAATATTGAGTGATATATCTATTTTATTTCAAATTATATTTTCATTTTAACTAATTAGTTTATTAAGAAAATTTTCTTAAAGTTGAATTATCATAGGTTTTGAAGATTATATATATATATATATATATATAATTATAGATTTGTTTGGTTTCATAAATAGTAGGAGTATATTTACTAGTTGTGTTTAGCTATAGTGATAAGTATTTAATTTTCTAGACATTTAAATCTTCAATAAATATTTTTTATCTATTACTAATGACATATAATATAATGTTTAACAAAATTAATGTTTGTTTAAAAAAATCATTCCTTTTAATATAGAGTGATTTAGCAAATCAGGTGGTTTTTTTAAACATAATTAGGCAATTAGGTTAGTTAGTGAACATAATTTGTGAAATAAGTTGTTTTTTGGAAAGAATTTACAAATATGCCGAAAATACCCTTAATGATGAAAATTAATTTTTTAAAAAACGTGAAATTAAAATTTATTTATACAGATTTTTAACATTTAAAACATGTATTTAGCATTAAATCTATTGATTACAATCATATCATCATAGGAAAGTTTTTCAATCATAAAATATCTCGACATTACTGCACAAGTGTATATACAAGAAAAATGTCTATGAAAACATATTTTGACAAAAAAAAGTATGACATTCAAACTAACGTAACATGACTGCTAAATAATCTCAACATATTGTAGAGGTGTATTTGTGAATGTATTTTATTCACGTAGAAACTATGTGCACATAAATTGTTTATGTGAATGGTAAGTTGCATACATGAATGAAATTGATTCACATGAACCAAATTCGTTTTCAAATATTGTGATTAATTCTTTTCTGATTTTTTAAAAAAATTGTGATTAAATTATTTTTTTTAATATACTTTTTTACCGCATAATTAATTATGGAAATTATGCAGATTCGGTAATTGTCTTTTGGGTTGTCAATTTTTTTCCCCCCAAATTTATGTTGTTCAAACTTTTTCCACCTGAACTTCAAAGGTGAATTTAATTACACCCAAACTACTATTCACCTTTAGAAAACCCCCTAAACTACTCGATTTGATTTATTTACCCCTGATTAATTAAAATCAGTAATTGCGTTATTAGCTTAATAAATCGCGACTCAAAATCGCAGTGTGATGTTAATTTTGGTAAAAAGGTTAACCGAAATTAAAAAAAGGAAAAAAAGAAAAAAAAAAGAAAGAGTTTATAATAGAAACTTAGGGTTCTTCCTCTCCTCTGTAACATCGCGATTATCAAAGCAAAATCTCTACATATGTAATACACTTTTGCGGCTTTTGGTACCGTTTTTTGATGTTGTTCGAAAGTAGAAGATGATTCTTTCAATTTCTTAGAGTTTTCGCCATCTCTATTGCTCTACTCTTAGAATTCTTGCTCTCTACATTTCAATTTAGAGCTAATTAGTACACTGTATATGAACTGCGGATTAAGAAAAAAAAAGCTCTTTACCTTTAGGTTTCTTGTAGATCTTTGCTTTAGCTTTAATTTGCCTACGTTTATTGTGTAGCTCCTGTAACCAGAATTGATTCAAGCTCAAATTTAAGTCATCATTATAATTTCTTGAAACGAAATGCAGTTGAATTAGGTGTTAGTGATGTCTTGAAACCAACTAAGTCGAATTTAGATGTTATTGATTACTTGAAATGGAATTCCCTTGTTGATGCTTTGACTTGTATGGCAGAATAAGAGTGAGAAACATCTATTCGTATGAGTTGATGAAGCTTTATTAGAAGAGATAAAAATGGTGGAAATGAACATAACAACGAGATTTTAAGTCGCGATTTATTAAGCTAATAACGCAATTACTGATTTTAATTAATCAAGGAGAAATAAATCAAATCGAGTATTCTAGGGGGTTTTCTAAAAGAGAATAGTAGTTTGGGTGTAATTAAATTCACCCTTGAAGTTCAGGTGGAAATAGTTTGAACAACATAAATTTGGGGGGGAGAAAAATTGACAACCCTTCTTTTTGATATAGGAATTTTGTCATAAAGACTCACATTCCATAATTGCCTTTTTTATGAGAATTTTGCAATAAAAACTATTACACTGAATGTTGCCTAAATAGCATAATATTAGATTTCATGAATCGTATGTGATATTACATTGATATTGTACCTATGCAATATAAAAGGTATATATGTGCATGAAATACGTTCACGTGAATGAGATATGTGCACAACAATGGTTCATGTGACTGAAACAAATGATCTTGATTCACATGAAGTAGCTCTTCTTTGGTTATCATGCCTCTGAATGGTGAAGATGTATTTGTGTGTGATGCTGATCCACATGAGGAAACGAGGGGCATCGAAATTGTTAATATGGATTATGAAGTCCAGTCGTGAATGAAAACTATTCACATGAATATCAACTGTGCACGGAAATGGTATATGTGAATGAGACTGCTTTAATTTTGTATGAAACTAACCCAGAAATATGAAACCAAACTTGAAACTGGAAATCAAATATGAAACCAAAATAAAATCACGTAAGAAGAAAAAATAAACTGAAACTGGAAAATATATGAATCAAACCTAAAAATCAGAAGACACTAACAAGAATAGAAGAAACCCCTCAAATTATTTAGTATAACAAACCCTACATAATTTCTGAAATCGTGAAATCAACCTATTCATTTCATAAAATCAGTGCATATGCCCTCTTGACCATAGAATCAACATATTCATCTCTATGAAACAAATCCAAGACGAAGAGAGCGCAGACAACGAGAAAAAACTATGAAACAACGAGAAAACGAATTAGTTACCACATAGAAGAAAAAATTGCAGACTTGTCTTCAACCTTGCTATAAATTGCCAGTCAAAGGAACCGCCAAAAACTTATAAAATGTGTTGGAGACTTGTAAACCACGATGGAAATCGCAAATGACAAGAAGAACTTGTAGAAGATGAAAAGTGTGCTCAATTTTACCTAGATATAAGTGAAGTAACTTTCCTTACGTGTATTATTGTTAAAAGAACATATAATTCTAATATAATTCTAATATTATAATTTTAATATTAAATTTTATAATAAATAAATGTTTATTTTGTAATTATAAAGAAGGATATGACAATAATTATATTAGGTGAAAGTACCTAATTACAAATAAAATTAAAAAATACTTACTTTCCAAATTAGCAAGCATAGAAGTGTCTATATGACAAATTGTTTTCTTTAATATATAGTAGATTACAAAGTCTAGGGTTCATATTGAAATTGGCTCTTTTTCTATCAACCTAATAAAAACTTAAGGGGATTAAGTTTGGATAACATAGTGATTGTGCAGGAAGCTGTCCATTCGATGAGAAAGAAGAAAGGACATCAAGGGTGGATGCTTTTGAAACTTGACCTTGAAAAAGCGTATGATCGTATAAGGTTGGACTTTTTGGAAGATACATTATCAGCAATAGGATTATCTGATAAATGGAAAAGGTGGATTTTAAATTGTGTCAGAGCTCCGAAGATGAGTGTATTGTGGAATGGAGAAAAACCAGGTGTTTTACGGCATCCAGGGGGCTCAGGCAAGGAGATCCATTCTCTCCATGTCTATATGTCTTGTGTATGGAAAGGTTGTGCCATCTAATAGAGGAAGAAGTTGGAGCGGGTAATTGGAAACTTATTCCCTTGGCAAGAGGAGGACCATTACTATCGCATGTTTGCTTTGCATATGATCTGATTTTGTTTGCAGAAGCTTCTGTTCAACAGATGATAATAATTCGCAGAGTTTTGACCCGTTTTTGTGAGGCTTCTAGACAGAAGGTGAATCTTGAGAAATCTAAAATTTTCTTTTCTCATAATGTGTCACGAGAAGATGAAACCCGCATCAGTCAGGAGAGTGGCATAGGTATAACCAGAGATTTTGGGAAGTACCTAGGTATACCTATTCTACACAAGAGGATAAATAAAGATACATATGGTGAGATTTTTGGTAGAATGAAAGCGCGTCTAGCTGGCTGGAAGGAGCGGACTTTGAGTATGGCCGGTAGGGTTACCCTTGCAAAAGTTGTGTTATCTTCTATACCAGTTCATACTATGAACTTACAGATTCTCCCGGCGAGTACTTTAAATGGTATTGACCATCAGATTCAGAGCTTTATTTGGGGATCTGGTTCTGAGAGACGAAAGATTCACTTAATATCTTGGGAGAGGATCTGTGCTCCTAAATCAGAAGGGGATTTGGGTTTACGCACGGCGAAGTGGATGAATTTTGTGTTAGTCGCAAATTTGGGATGGAGATTGGTCCATAACAGTTCGTGTCTATGGGCACAAATACTAATATCAAAATATAAGGTGAGATCACTAAATGACCAGACCTGGAAATTGTCAAGAAGCACGTGGTCAATGGGCTGGAGAAGTTTAATGAAAGGCTTTACAGAGGTGGTCTTCAAGTGGATGGGTTGGAGTTTTTGGGATGGTCTCAGTGTACGATTTTGGCTAGATAGATGGTTACTGAATAAACCATTAGCTGAACTGGCGAATGTGGATATCCCACAAGATATATTACATGCCTCTTGTCGATTTTTTTGGAATGATGGTGCAGGTTGGAATCGGCAACTGTTGGGTCAATATTTACCAGCATTTGTTATTTCTCAATTGAATTCGGTGGTGATGGACTCGATTACTGGAGCGAAAGATCATCTCTCTTGGCCTTGGACTAGAGATGGAAATTTTTCGGTGAAATCTGCATATCAGCTAATCACACGAGATGATACACAGAGAGCGGGGTTGGCGGGTATTTTCAACCTGACATGGCAGCTGGTCACACAAGAAAGGGTGAAATATTTTATTTGGTTGGTGCTTAATCAGGTGATCTTGACGAATCAGGAAAGGATGCGCAGGAAGATTGGGGAAAGTGCGGTTTGTCAATTATGCAAGGGAGCTGATGAAACTATTTTACATGTACTTAGAGATTGCCCGTCAATGTTGGGTATTTGGAGGAAGTTGGTGCCGAGCCGTGAGCAACAATCATTTTTCCAACAAGGGTTATTAGATTGGCTTTACTCGAATATGAAGAAGAAGACATGGTCCACCTTATTTGCAGTGAGTATTTGGTGGAGTTGGAAGTGGAGGTGTGATTACGTTTTTGGAGTAACAGGCAAATGTAGAGATCGTGTGACCTTCTTGCAGAAGCTCGCCGAGGAGACAATAGCTGCACATAGAATGAGACAAGCTGATTTGCAAGTAAGGTCAAACTCTTTATCTAGAGCGCGAACTACCTGGCACCATCCACCGGCAGGGTGGGTGAAGGTTAACACGGATGGAGCGGCTCGGGGAGCTGGTAATCTCGCGGCCGCTGGGGGTTTAATCCGTGATGAATTTGATGATTGGCGAGGAGAGTTTTCTCTCCATATAGGCTCATGTACAACTTCTTTAGCTGAACTTTGGGGAGTGTACTACGGTCTCTGGTTAGCATGGGAAAAGGGATTTTGACAGGTTTTGGTTGAGTCGGATTCGATGGTAGTAGTGGAGCTTTTGACTAGGGGAATTAATCATTCTCATCCCCTAGCTTTCCTGACACGTTTGTGTCATGACTTTTTATTACGTGATTGGGTAGTTCGGATTACTCATGTTTACAGGGAGGCAAATACAGTGGCGGATGGCTTAGCTCGGCATGCCTTCTCGCTCCCTATGGGGTTTCAGTTTTGTGAGCATCCAACTGATAGCGTTGTTTCGTTACTTACAAAAGATAGTTTAATTTCCACTTCGCAGTCTTATGAACGTTGTATTTGATTGGTTTTTTAATTAATTAAAGTAGGGGGACTTAACTCCCTGCAATTCACCAAAAAAAAAAACTTAAGGGAAATTTTCTAAAAACTTAATTGTTTCGTAATTTTGTTTATAATCTTTTATCTTTTCCTACCTCGAACTCTGTTTGAGTCTAAAAGACCCCATCCTATGAATATACATGATAACACTAAGTGCCAAAATCAGAATGCAAAGTTTCGTTTACAATTTTTTTTTTTTGTTTACATCTGAACATTTATAATATGATTTAAGTATGAATTTTTAACAAAAAAGTTTTTAAGTATGAAGCATGGTTTCTAGGTTCGTCGGGTAACACATGTCCACGTGGCGACCATTCCAAACATTGTCAGCAAGGATGGCATTAACGGCGTCTGTAGGATGAAACTGATCCCACCAGAGATGACCTGACGCATTGGAGCAAGCCATCTCCGGTGAGATGCACGGAAGCCATCCTTTGTATCTCCCTAGCCCACAACACGCATCAGTTGTCACATTAAAACCTGACCATTTAGTGTTATGTTGTTACCAATTGTATGCATTTGAGAATTTTGATATATATATGGTTTTAGCTTTACCGTAGTGCTGGTGGTTCCTGAGGATGTCCATTGCGCTCTGGAACACATCGCAGAAGATCACAGTTGCCCCTGGAAGCTCACGGTTGAGTTGGTCTACAGTGTATCTCATGACGAAGTTGGATTCCATGATCATACTGTTCACTTCTTCTGCACATTCTCCGTTCTGGCTCTTGTATTTCCACAGGTAGTACGGTGCACAGCCAATGGGTGGCAAACCCATCACCACCATCCTCCTCACCTTGACATTGTACAAGGTCTGTAAAACAAACATAATATGTAGCTTTAAGAGCTTTCAGAAAACAATGAGGGTTCTAAAAGTAGAAGGATACTGAATCGATCTTTACATAGGTGTAATTTTGGGTAAAAGTCATTGTTAAGAGCTTCCAGATTTCTGTATTTCTAACACTATGAATCTGGTTTTCTAACTCAAAATCATACTTAAAAGGCTTTATTTTGGGTATAGTAAAAAGATGGCAGAAGTATGAAATTGTCTAACCTTGATCTCCTGTCTCATATTGACAGCTAAGAATTGATTAAAATGCCATGGAGAATAGATGTTCTGTACACTTGAGATGTTTCTGATGTAGAAATGTATGTAATCGTTCACTCCAATCGATATGTAGAAAACTGAGTTTGAGACCAGACGATTTGAAGCTTTCTCCCCAATGCTCAGTATCATCTGCTGAAATGTGTCAACAAACTGCTCAACCTGCATCGCAAATGAAACCCTCTGGCCCTGCATCAAACATTCACCCTAAAATTGGAAAAACGAAATCGAACTCGAAGAATCTGTAAATTACAATTTGAGTATTACCAGTTCGGATCCACTGGATAAGATGATTCCAGCACCAGCTGATGCGTAGTTTACGCCTTGAAACATGTTTTTAACAGTCCCATTTTGTCCAAGATAGCTAGGAATGAATGGGAGGCCTAGACGATTAGCTGCATGCATTTGACAAAAACCAATTGATTCAGTATCTATTTCTTTCTTTCACAGTAATTTGCGAATTCTGGGGTTCCTCTGCAGATTCTAAGCGACATTAAGGATTAAGAACTTAACTGTTTAGAGGAATTTCATTTATAAGAAGCAAGTAAGAGCATGTGTGTTCTTGATATTAACATCGAACTCTAGATAAGACTAAAACCTAGAGAATTGGTGGAAAGAAATTTAACCTAGAAAATCAACCGGGATCCTCCCATTGCAAAACCTCCCCGTTGGCTCATGCGTATCGAAATCTCTACCGTACGGAAGCCGATCTGCTCTCGCCAATGTCCCAAGAAAGTTGTTTGTTCCACAATCTACAGAGGAATCTCCGAACACGAACAAAGCCGGCACACGAGTAAAAGACGACTCCACCGCCGGAGATTGGGCTGTTAACGGCGGCAATGAAGGTATAAACGGCGGAATCGGAGAAAAGTCAGAAGGAAACGGAGAGAACCTTGCAGATAAGTGACCATCGACGATCAATTTGGGTCTCGTGAAGATTAACAGAAGAGAGAAAACAAGAACGAGAAATTTGATCGACATCGAGAGAGAAGGCGGGAAAATGCAAGTGGCTTGCTTCTTGCGAGCTTTACAATTTACAGTGATTAAAACGTCGCCGTCTTGAATCAGCCAACAAGATCGAAGCACCGTCGTTTCTAGAGATCATCGTCTTAATTTGAACGTTGTCGTTTTGTAATATCACACTTATTTTTTTAATAAGACTTGAACCAGTTAAACCGGAACAAATTTTTGTTTAAACCGACATTCCGGTTAGGAAGATTCTGAAATTGATATACAAATCATTTGTACTGGTAGATTTTGGTTTCAAGCTGCTTATCATCTCTCCACCATTGGTGAATTCCATGAGCTTCCTTAAAATCTCTTGACGAACTCACGTTCACAGTTAAGACCGATGACGGAATCAGGTGTATTGGCTCTTCCGTGTTCTTTCCTCTCAGCAGCAATCCGCTCAACGAGTGCTGCGTTGCTAACCGCTCCACAAAACCGACCCCTATTTCCTCCATCTTGTTACGGTGCTCGAAGTAACCAATGTACTCGGAGCACAAGTGGTCCCCAGGGTTGACATACAGCCGCGGGAACCAATCGGATAAGACAGCAAATGGATCGGGTGGTGCTGGTAATGCACGATGGTTTTGGCTGTATTGTTGGGTGGCTTTTTTGGCTAGAGCAAGTCCAGCTGTGATCACACTGCCTGCATTGATCAAAGTCAAAATTGTCAGAATTTCAAGAAGATTAAAAAGAGATGCTAAAGTTTGTATGTAGAGGGTACATATTTTGATGTTCGGTTTACTCGGTTAGTTCGATTCGGTGAATTATTAATTTCAATTCGGTTTGGTTCAGCAACAATTTTATTTTATACTACATTAACCAAATCAAACTGAATTTGCTAAAATTGATCAAATAAACCGAAAATTGACTGAATAAACCGATATTAACCGAATAAACCGAAAATTAACTAAAATTTAACTGAACCAAAAAAACCGACTACCAAATCGAACCGAAATTATATTCAGTTAATTACGGAACAAAGATAAATAACCGATTGAACCAAAAACCGAACTAGAATATATATTTCAATTCAAAAGCTTTGTTCAGTTTTTTTTTGTTTATATGCCTATACTTGGTATCTTAAAGCTATTTACCTGCAATGCGTATCCCATGTTTGATTCTCTTATCCTTAATTCTTTCGATAGGAGGAGACAAAAACGGCGGATTAAAGGCAAAACACTCAGGAAAAACTCCGGTTCTAGCGATTGTTTTCCCAGTAAGCAATGCCATGGAAGCACCAAGAGAATGACCCGCAAGCCACACATTCGAACCACCAACTGAAGCAACCATGTTTCTCACAGCTTGCATAGCTATCTCAAACCGTGTTGTCGTGTGAAGCCCATTTCTTATAACATGGATGTCTAACTCGATGTCACGGGTAATAGAGTCCACTTTTGTAACTGTTCCTCTGAAGGCAATTACAAAACGCGGACTCAGTTCCCCAGATTTGACAGTAGGAGAAGGCGGTTGGGGGGGTCTGTACTCATAGATTCCTCCAAATATGGAGAAATCAGCATCATCCACAAGCTTATGGAGGAGCCTGAAATGGAAAAACTCAGACCATATTGGAGATAAAGCTAATTCAGGACCTTCCCTATGTAGCTGACGGTCACGCTCAGCTACATAAATTCCTTGGACCAAAGAAGCAGCTACAGATCGTCGATGATTTTCATTAGCCCTGTAGATTCAAGAAAACAAATCAAGCAAGGAACCACAAACTAGACAAAACATGTAGCTATAGCCACAGAAGTTCATGAACACAAGTAAGATGCAAACCAATCTATAGTTGTTAAGTGTAATGGTCCAGTGAGACTGAAATCATCTCTTTCACAAATCATTACTCCTTCCTCTTCTTCTGTAAACAATTGGCAAGTGTTAGTAACATTCATTCAAAAATTAAAAGTAATAAATCACATGTGAAGTCTCAGTCTCGAATACAGAAGATTTGAATCCCTATTCGCTAATCGTCTGAAAGATGCAGATTGTGTGAAAACAATTGGGAAGAGAAGTAAAACAGACAAACCTTGAGAAGCGGATTCAGATCTGGAGTTCGTTTTGCTGTCAGTATGATGCTTCTAAAAGAGGAGTAATGGATGGGTGTGGGCTCATACTTAGCTTTAGACTGAAACGTTTTAACAACGATATCTAGACGAAAACGACATCCCATCGAGCCTCAACCTTTTTTTTTTTTTCTTTCACATAAAGTTTATGTCATAAACTAATAAAAATTAATTTAACTGAATAAAAATGATCAGAATAAAGATTATTGTAATTACAGGATTTTTTTTTTTTTTTGACATTTGATTAAACGGGAAACTGTACAAACATAGAGTTTGGAATCAATTACAGAGAAGCATACAATTATAAAAAGCTTGAGAAACAGAGGAAAAAAAAAACAGGTAGGGACATAAATAGCTTAAGAGGCCTCAACATTAATCTGATCCTCAAGTTAAACTGGTCCTCCTCTTGCAATATAAGATTGGATACGGCTATCTCTTGTGACACTTACAGCAATAGAGCCTGCAATGGAGTTAGAAGAAGGTGCCTCATAACAAATAGAGTAATTCCCAAACGACTCTAGTAGAGATAAAGATATCCTCAAGCCAATATTTGAACTTAGGCCAATTGTTTGGAGAAGATAAAGCTTCAAATACATCCTTGTTGTTAATCACAAAACACACATGAGATGTATGAATCGTCAATAGACACTGTAACGACCATTCCAAACAACCAAGTGAAGCTTCAAAGGATGACGGAGAGATGTCAGGAGCACTTCGGCCATGAAACAAGACCAGACCATTGTGATTACGTAGCACCCATGAGTAGCCACAAAAATCTAGATTCTGTTTCCAAGAGACAACAATATTACATTTGAGAGAATCATTTGGTGGGGCTTTCCAAGGTACAGGAACATGTATAGTCTCAGGAGATGGGACTTCAGTCTCAATTAACTGAGCTTGTTGCCAGGCCATAGCTTCCGATTGTGCTTTAAGAAGTATCTGCTCCGGACTAAATTGTATCTGATTGAAGATCCAATTATTGCGTCCCTTCCAAATATTCCAGATTATCCATGGCCATGAGAGTTTTGTAAAGTCTGGAACTTGTCGATTTCATGCTAGAGATAGTAAATAATCAATGTTTGTGTACAAGGAGTTGAAAACAAACCCTGAGGATGTCGTAGGAATTTTTGCCAAAGACCAAACTCGACTTGCACCATGACATTCAAACAGGATATGATTAATGGATTATGTTGTAACCGAGCATAGAGGACAGAGTAAAGCCACTGAGAAATGTCTGGATGCCAATCTATCTACAGTTGATAAGATTCCTGTAATCACCTTCCATAAGAATATCTTGATTTTAGGAATAGTTTTCACTTTCCATATTGCGTTCTTCAGGCCATCTAAAGAAGGTTGAGCATAAACAACTGAGTTAAATTGATGAACTTCAAGTTTCGAGCCAGTCCATACCCACTTTTAACAGAATAAGAGCCATTTTTTTGTGAACCTCCATATGTCTCTATCAGGTTTATGAGAAGCTGGTCTTATTTTCATAATTGTGCTACGATCTTCATTAGAGAAAAGTGTAGTTAACGTTTCATACTTCCATGATCCTGTGATGGGGCAAATTAAAATCAGAGACTCTAAGAAGGACATTGTAAACGCCATTTGGATTGAATGGGGCTATTGGAGGAGATAAAGGTAGCCAGGGTATTGTCCAAACAAAGGTGTCAGTACCATTTCCAATGACACGTACTAGACCTTTAGACAACAGACTTCGACCATGAAGTATACTCCTCCAACCAAAAGATGGTCTTGAACCCATCTTTGCTTCAAGGAAAGGTTTACTAGGGTAGTACCTACTTTTAAAAATATGTGCAATCAAACTATTAGGATTATCCAGCAATCTCCAGGCTTGTTTAGCCAATAGAGCTTGGTTGAATTTTTTCAAATCTCTGAAGCCAAGACCACCCTCCAACGTAGGGCAACAAAGATCTTCCCATGATTTCCAGTATATGGGTTTACGGCCTTGAGTTGTATTCCACCAAAACACAAGCATTGCACTAGTGATCTTCTTAGTGAGTGATTTTGGAAGCTGGAAGCAAGTCATAGCATAGACTGGTAGTGCGATTGCTATTGATTTGATTAGGACATCTTTACCCCCTTGAGATAGATATCGCCCATACCATCCTTCCAACCGGGAATCTAATTTTGCCGAGATAAATTGCAAAAAGTCCTTTTTGATCCACTAAAGCACTCTGGTAATCCCAAGTATGTGCCAGCTCCACCATTATTTTGAATCCCCAATAAATCCTTGATATCCTGCTTCAGACCCAAACTCACTTTGTCTCCAAAGGTTAATGAAGATTTATCAAAATTTATGACTTAACCAGAAGCTTCACCATAGGTTTTGAGACAATCTTTAATTGCCATACATTCAGCCAAATCAGCCCTGCACATAAACAAACTATCATCTGCAAAAAGCAAATGATGTATAGAAGATCCTTGTGTAGAGAGCTGAATGTCGTTGATTCTGCCTTGGTTTTCTGCTTGGTTTAAAACATGGACCAAGGCTTCTGCGCAAATACTAAATAACAAAGGATATAGTGGGTCTCCTTGTCTCAATCCCCGTTATGGTTTTATAAATCCATGTTCTTGCCCATTTAAAATGACTGAATAAGAAACTATTGTTATGCAATTCATTATCCAAGAAATCCAACGAAGATTAAAGCCTAAAGCATTAAGGATATCTTCAAGAAATTTCCACTCCACTTGATCATAGGCTTTAGACATATCCGTTTTCAAAGCCATATGTGATTCTCGGCATAATGGATTAGATCTTAGTCCATGAATAGCTTCATATGCAATAAGGATATTATCATAAATTAGCCTCTTAGCTACAAAAGCCCCTTGATTTTCAGAGATTATCATCGACATGATAAGTCTATGTCTGTTACATAATATCTTCGATAAGATTTTATAAGGGACAAAGCAGAGACTTATAGGTCTAATTTCCTTCATATGCTTAGGTGAAGCTACTTTAGGAATAAGCGCAATGTGGGTATAATTCCACTCAACAGGAAAAGTTCCAGAGGTAAAGAATTCATTAATCTCTTTCATAAGTTGATCTTTAACTAGATACCAATATTTTTGGAAAAATAAGCTGGTCATACCATCATCTCCCGGGCTTTGCTTGCTTCAATTCCAAAAACATCAGCTTTAATTTCACTTTCTATAACTGTAGCAACCAAGCTCTGGTTCATCTCTGGAGTTACTCTTGGTGACATTGAAGCTAAAATTGAGGAAGAGCTTGACAGGTTGGAAGTGGTAAACAGTTGGCGAAAATATGAAACCGCAATTTTAAAAATTCTCGTCACTGAAAGAAAGAATTGGCCGACCGTAGATTTTGGATGGTTGTTTGATAATGTATGTCTACTTGACGGCTGAGTTAATTAGTTAACGGCTGGGTTATTTTATATAGGTGACTGAGTTATTTACTCTTTGATGGCTAGGTTAGTGATGGACGACTTATATAATACGTGACGGTTGATTTAATTAGTTAACGGCTGGGTTATTTTAATAGGTGACTGTGTTATTTACTCTTTGATGACTGAGTTATATAATATGTGATGACCGGGTTATGATATTTTACTCTTCTTTGTACAACATGTTGTTGCGTATATTAAACTCCTCATCCGAAGGTCTATGCAAGATCCCACCTCATTTTGGTCTAAGCGCATGCGTTTATTGATACTTGGTTCCAATGTTTGTGGATACTCGATTACAAGCAGTTCAACATGAAAATGAAAGCCTTCAAATTCACTGATGGGTATGAAGATTTAGTAAACGGCAGGGTTCCAAATGACTTAACGACAAACTTGAAGTGGATAAGAGATGTGGATCACTTGTACGGAGTACTTAAAGTTGGAGGCGATCATTGGATGGCGTATCACGTTGATATGATGAAGGAGAAGATTAATTGCTATGATCCAATCATTGGACAAGTAACACCCAAAAGTGAGCAGAAAATGCTAGATGCATTTAAACCGCTAATGCACATGATCCCAACGATGATGAACGACTTTGTTGCATATGATATACAACAACCTAAGTGGAAAGATTTTGCGTTCCGAAAGAGGAAAGGCAAATACATTCCACAAAACGTCCAAATTGGTGATTGTGGGGGTGTATTCATCGAAGTTTGTCGAATGTCTAGCGCTTGGTTTAGCTTTTGATAGGATAAACGATGCAAATATTCAAGGTATACAGGTGAATATGGCAACAAATATCTTGGATGACGGAGGATATACAAAGATATTGATTGAGTTTTAACTCTGGGTATTTTATAAACTTGTAACTCAGCCATACCTGATATAAAACTCCGGGGAGAGTCTTTGACTGCGGAAGATGGGGACCAACACGCTGGCTTTCACGCTCTCTCGTGTTGGTTTAGTGGGTGAAGGTGAATCGATATGGAATCAAACAAGCTGGCTATAACGCTCTCTCTTGTGGGATCAGTTGGTGGAAGTGAAGATGGATCGAACGCACCACAGAGACTATGGA
>OVAV01001066.1:0-14583 GCA_900406375.1 Iberis amara | reverse complement strand
TATATATATATGTATATATATATATATATATATATATATTTTTAAACATTTTTTTACTTTAAGAATCATTTTTTTCCTCTTTTTCTTTTCCTCAATCAATTATGATTTTGGTTGGAAGCTCTGGTACGTGATTTATTACGAGCGTCCAAAATCTAATCACCTTAGAATATGATTAGACTATGTACTAATATTTAATATTTCTTATATCTTAATAATATTCTCGAATATTTTGCACAAAGTGAAAATGTATTATCGAATAAAATAAATGTCTTATCTAAAAAAGCATTTTTATTGTCCCATATTTTTACCTTGTAATAGTTTTGATAGTAGCTTTGTCTCCTCGAATTTCAACTCTCATGTATACCTGCAGAAAACAAAAAACAATTTTTAATTAGTTAAAACACACTATTCTATTATAAAATTAGTTGAAGAACCAATATTCTATTATTCACAATTATTTCTATAAAATTGGAAACTAACACGCTAAGTGTTCACAAGCATGTTACAACAGGTTTGGTGAAATATAAAATATTTTATAATGGGTATATTGTAATAAAATGAGGCTTCTCACATGTTTAATATCGTAAGCTTAATTATAAAAAGAATTATACGAAAAAAGAATTATCGTAGGATTATATTCACAAATATTTATGATTATATACGTAAACAATGCAAAATTTGTGTTATTAAAAAAAATGTGATTATTACCTTGATAGTGGGTTTGATTTCATTAGTAAGCAAATGGTTGCTTTCTTCATCCTTAATCGATATAAAGATATCAAGAAAATCTTCAATGTGTGTTCTCTTTACTTCTCTCCACATCTTGATTCTTTCATCAATGATTGGATCATGATTTTTATCTATAATCTCACTTGAATCTCTGATAATCCTCTCATGACCATTAAGATTAAATCCAGTGATCATTATTAGATAATCTTATATACAAAAAACAAACGAACTCTAATAGTCTAATGCTTTAAACATATTTTTTTTATGCTCAATATCTTATAAAGTCGATCCATCATCTAATGGAGTCATGTTTTAATAGAGTAATAAATATTGATACATGTTCCCATGTTTTGACCACATTAAAGCTTTTTGGAGAAGTTTAAACTTTTCAAATACACGANTATTAGATAATCTTATATACAAAAAACAAACGAACTCTAATAGTCTAATGCTTTAAACATATTTTTTTATGCTCAATATCTTATAAAGTCGATCCATCATCTAATGAAGTCATGTTTTAATAGAGTAATAAATATTGATACATGTTCCCATGTTTTGACCGCATTAAAGCTTTTTGGAGAAGTTTAAACTTTTCAAATACACGAGAATTAATAATCTATTTTCACCAATTAATGATTTGTTTAAAACATTATAATTTCAATGATGATGTGTCATGAGAGAAAGTGATGATGTGTCAATCACTTGTGAGAACAATCCTCTCTTTATATAATAGATGCTCAATTTTCCTCTCCTCACACTAAATAGAATTGTGTGTAGCAACTTGAAAACTTCATCAGATTTTTTCCTTTATATCTTGTAAGCCACTGCAGAGAAACATACAACTTATCAACTTCATTTCAAGTGCATATGCATTATTGAGCAGATGTAATTATGTAAACCATGAATTACTCAGAAACTATGGTCATGACAATCAACTTCAAAGCCATGGAAACTAAACACACAAAAAATCTTGCAAAAAAGGCACACAAAGCCAAAAATATATACATATCCAGCCTACACAATCTTACTCTTATTTACAAATCAACGCTACCAAGTACATCAGCCTGCAGACAACTTAGAAAACAAATTCAAATACGGCAATCCAATATTAGAAAGGACTATATGCTCTTAGAAATAATACTAAGAAAAGTTTTAGTAAAAAAAATGTTCAACACAATGAAAGAATAAGCAGATAAAACACTAAAATAGCTATTAGAATATGAGCATACCTTTGGAGATATCTTTGATAGGTGATCATTTTCCCTACAATACTCAAAGTAAATCATAAATAGATATAACAAATGCAACAATATAGAAACCAATCACGGGGAAATTTGTTGCAAACCTTTTCAAGATGGAATTCCTTTGAAGAATCTTTAGCAATAGGGCCGGTCCTAGACATTAATGAACTGGAAGCAAGAAAAAAAATTAGGCCTACAAGTTGGTTAAAAATATTAAAAAATTAGGCCTACAAGGTAGTAAAGTTATATTTTTGACAAAATAATAGTTGTGGTAATTGAACCTTTGCCCTCTCTCAAGTAAGATCATTGAACTAACCACCTGAGCTAATAACTTTGTTCTATCATTTGCGGCCGAAATATCTTTTATAAACTGGCGGCAGCAAGCACTTGCTTGTGCTGTTTGTATTAAGGGCCGGCTTTGATCACATCGACAAGCCTTTTAACATATTTTCGCTCACGGATAAGGCGATCGAAGTAAGGAGTCCTAGGTTTAACATCCCTCTTTGCCTTCTCGTTCCTTAGTTTACTGAAATATATCGAATATGGTAGAAAAATAAAAGAATATGGAATAAGTAGAACAACTGAGAAGCAATTAATGTGGTGGAGACGATGGAACCGAAAAAGGTGAATAGTGTGATCTTTTTGTGTGTATAGTTGTGACTTTTTGTAAATTAGAAGATCTTCTGATTACTTATGAGATTGGTAACAAAAAGAGAAAAGGTGAGAGAAAGTGAAAAGGTTATGAGAAGCTCGAGCGGTCAATTAAGAAGAATATACCAGTGAAGTTAGTTAGGTTTATGACGTGACTATATATGTGTACGTGGTAATTTTTTACTGGACATATATTTAAGTGACGTGTACACCCTAGAAATCTTTAGATAGCTCTTTTTATATAGTATAGATTCAAAGTTATCATAACCCTTCTATCACTCTAAATAATAATCTCAAAAGTTTTGTTTTGTTGAGATGTGACTTTGTTCTAAGTTCTTTGCAAGCTTGTAGGGTTTCTTTTGTGTTTTTCTCCATGGACAAAAGCATTGTTCAAAGACTGTTCGGGTTTGTGATAAGGTGATCTTCTCTCTCTCTCGCCAACTTTATTAGGGATGATAATGAATATTTTTTCTTTAATTCTTAACAAAGTTGCATGGCTAATGTTTTCAACTTCCCTCATGGATGCAAGGAACACCATCTAGCCCACTTATGTTTTGACGACAATTTGTTAAGATTTTGGAAGGCGCAAATGTGTTTAGGCTATTTTGTCTTTATTTGAAAAGATCTCAAGGCTGGTAGTAAATATCGATAGAATGTTTATGTTCTGTTCTGGTGTCAGTGAACCAATGTTAGCCAATATATATCAACGCTTCAGCCTTATCCCAAGAAGTTTTCCAATCTGCTATATGTGCCTTCCCTTATTTTTAAAAAGGTTATTGGTATTAGATTATGACTCTTTACTCATTCATATCAAGAAGAGAATGAATAAATTGACAACCAACATCAAAAGGTGTTAAGTATGCTAGAACACTTATACCGATAATATTGGATGTGTTGAACATAGGCCGGACCATTGGAGACATGTGAACTGATCAATAATGGTGTTGGCTAAGATTCAAGTATTGTGAGCCAGCCAACAAGGTCAGTTGGTATAAATAATGTTGTTTATAATATCTAACTGAAAACACAATGTCCTCAATGTAACTGCACAAAATGTAACTTATCCGGGCACAAACGGGCAAGTTACAAGAACGACATATAGAAGTGTTAAGGAAAGGAATATTGTGATAGGATTTAAAAATTTTTAGAAATATTTACAATGTATTTTGGTTATCAGAACTCAACTGTTATAAGTTTTTTTGGAATGTAATGAAACACATTACAAGTTGCGATGTATTTCCTTATTTTTGGTATGTTGTTATATCATCTTTACAAATTTTTTTATATGTTAGATTGTTCTTAGTTTGTTGTTGCACAACCAAAGTGACGATTTGAAGTAGAAACACATGGATAGTGGACTTAAAAGTAAAACACATCGCAATTGTACAATTCCTTCACACAAACAATCGACTAAACATTTAGTGTACATGTGTCTGTCAACATTTTCTTGTCTTCGGGATTGGTTTCTGTCCACCTTATAATTCGTGTGGAATAAGAGTATTTTGTTCATGATGGTGGACAATCTGTTTTTTTGAATGGTGGACAACCAATTAGTAAAAACTCTGAAGTGGACAAAATGTTTTTTATTTTATTTTAATTTTTCCACTTTTTAAATCTTGTTCACTATCTTCAAATATATCTAATAATCTATAGACAACATAAAAAAAACTTACCGAAATTTTTACCAGCAGCTTTTTCTGCATGTCCTAGCAGTAGACCTCTTTTAAGCAAATCAGTCAGACATGGTACAAATGCCAGAGACCACTTTTTCAAATAAGCACATAGTGTAGTCTGGAGATGGCGATGCTAATAAAATGTTACTATTTTCCTAGTGGTGTAGTTTATTTTTCCATAGCATAAGAGAAATAAAGACCTGGTTAGTTTGATTTTTAATATCGGCGTCAGCACCTCGGGAAGATCTAATATATTGATGGCGTGATCAACTTCTCCTTCACATCCAAACAAACCTACGTTCTCTAAGTAACATGTTGCATGATTTCCTGCTTCTACACAACGAGAGATAAAGTGTTTGGAGTTCGAACCCGTTGCAGAAAGGTGTGGGTAGGTTTCAAGCATAGCTAAAGATGTTACCTCCAAAACACGTTCATTTAAAGAAATTTTTAAACCTTCTTTGTCAGATGCCATTAAAAGGACCTAAATTTTGGAATCAGATTTTCCTGCCAAAGTTACAATTGATAGTTGAATATCAATTGGTAGAAAGGATAAGTGAAATTTATTCATTAAAATGGAGGAGAGGAGAAGAAAACATCAACGATTACTAGAAAAATATGTTGAGGAAGGTCCAATATTTATGTCTACATTAATTAGCTAAACAACCCATCTTAAAACACATATAAATCATATGTCAATCACCAATTCCCAACCACACGTAGTAAATAAAGGGACAGAGGTAGAACGTGAGACCCTTTTTGACAATATTAGTTGCGTGACATACAATTTGTTTGGAGTTTTGTTGTACTTGTAGACATATATGTTTGTTATTGAAAGATGTCCATCGCAACTGAAATATCAGAGTGATATGTGGTTAAAAGAAAATATGTTGTTAACCCCAAATACTAGTGTTATATCCATTCATAGGGACTACATGGAAACAAGGTTTGGTTAGGAAAAAAATATCACACAAACACATGGTTTTCAGTCACTTAGTGGCTTGATGAATTCTTCATAGAGATCAAAATCATACTTCATGTGCATGTTGTCAACCATCTCTTCGGTTATACCGACCAACTCAACGTCTTGAAAGTGAAGCTCCATAAACTTGATCGATAGAGGACCACAATCTCCAGATCGTTTGTTTTGAGCCACCTCGTGTAGCATATCAAAAACAAATCAAGTTGGGAGTAGTGTCTGAGATGCATTTTGAGGCACCAGCTGGTTTATTGCGGCAGACAACATGTCCACAAGAGGTTTCATCATCGTCCCCATCTTCCTGTCGTTGGTGGCACTATGAAATGGATCTAAGATATTAATATTTCCATTTATAAGATCAATTACCAGTGCAACTCAATGCTTTGTGCCCAATTTCATAAGAGCATACACCGTGTTAACAGCTGCAAACCATGCGAGCTTATTGAAGCGACTTGGGACAATCACACGAACGTAATTCTTGGTTATGCTATTCCAAGTCCACAACCATTTCTAAACTTCTTGAATCTTGGATAATCGTCACAAAGCATTCGTGTGAACCACGCATCCAATATTACTACTTTTTTGCAGAAAGGTGTCACCCAATTTCTTCCAAATAAAACTTAAAAGCACGTCCATATGTTATAGAAGGAATAGAAAACAGTAAAAGATATGCAAAAATCACATCAAAAAATTTAAAAGATAGTAAGTTTCTTACACTAGTGTGTCAATCTATTGTCGAAGCTTGGAAATTTCTGTGAAGAATGCCTTGTTAACCGGATGTCCATCGATTATGTATTCCCTGCAAAAACAATAAGAGCAATTTTTAGTAAACGTGTATTGACTTTCTCCTGTTACAACATTGTGGACAAAGTTTTACTTTTTTCTATATGACTTTAACTTGTTCCCATTAGGAATTTTTTTTCTAGATTTTCTTTTAAGCTTGCTAGTGATGGATGGATGTATTTCTTGTCCACTTGCTTTGGTGTGACGAAGTTATCATATCTTTTATGTCGTTTCCTAATCCTTTTCTCAGGCATTACATTTGCCTGAATCCCCTTATCTTCGTCATCTACTTGCAATGTTTTCTCATAACTTTTTCTCGGGGAACTTGTGGTAAATACCTCATTCATTAAGGGATCTGCCACAAAAACAACATCGTCAGCCATCTTATCATCCAACACATCCAATTCAAATTTTGTTTCCTAATCCATTAGAGCAATATTTAGAAAAGTATTTAGAAAACTGTTATTACCAAATACTTACTTCTTCCCTTTAGAAAACAAAAATACTTACTTCTTCCCCTTCTAATGGAGCAAACTCCTCATCCGGTTGCTCATCTATCTTTCAAATGTACCATCCTCACCCTGTGGCTAAAAATATAAGAAAAGAAAATATATCACAGCTGTGATGAACATGTACCATGTAAATAAATGAGTCAAATATGATGGACAAACATAAAACTATGTTCACTTACCATTACATCTCCAGCTCCTATCTCCTCTTCTGCATGAACTTCATCTACATGATCTTTTACTGCGACATAAGCTTGGTTTAGAGAGTTAAGGTCCTGAAATGTAGTTTACAAGTGTCAACAGTTAATGAAACTTAGTCCAAGAAAATTAATTTCAAACTATCAGTAAAATATGGGAACAAAATATACCAAGACATCTTTACCAACTAATTTTTTCTCTGCAAGACATTCATTTTCAAACATCTTTTCTTGTTCTTCACCTTGTATCTATAAATTTTTTCACTAATTAACTACTATGAAGGTTGGTATCTCATTTTATCTCCACTATTGAATTCATGTCCCCCACATATCTACATTTTTGAAAATAACTTACTTTCCTTCATTGATCTCTGGTACTTGCCCATCAACTACACCCTGAACTTGATCATGATGAGCATGCCTATCGGCTCCAAACATGTCTTTCCCACCAACTACCTTAATAGGATCGGCCTAAATAATATAAATACACTTATGGAAGTGAGTTATGTTAAGCAACGCTACATTAAAAAAAGATGAGAAAAAACATTACCTTGTAAAAAGCAACGCTTTCTTTTGTGAGAGCTGCTTCACATAAAATCTTTTGAAAACTTGGATCGTTTTCCCATCGACTTGAAACTAGGGCTTCACCACCTATAGACCTTGTTCCATCACTTGATTCAGAATGTTCGAGTTCTTCCCTCCAAACAAAATTTTCTCCAACACAGTTTGCAATTTCATCTTCATTAATAACCTAAAAGAACCATAAATCATAAGATTAATATGGTGGTTCTACATAACAGTCCAACAACCATGAGCAACAAATAAAGATATTTGACCTTATCATTCACTTTTTGGGTGTACAAGGGTCACTGTTGTTGGCTCCTTGAGTTTGAACTTGTTCGTTGGTATGGTTTGGTGCAACTTCATTCACATCAGACAGTAAGGTTGCATCCTCAGTGGACATGTTTTGCGCTGGGACGTCTTCTTTATTATAGGTGGACTTCTAAGGCATGATCCAAGTGAACATAAATTTTTCGAGTTAGTGGTCTCTACTAAAATAAAGTGAATCATGCAGAAATAGGCTTATTTTATTGTCCACATAACAAACCTTATCAATGGACAAGTTGGTGGTTACGACTTCGCCCACATTGTCTCTAGTGAACATAACCTTAGCCTACATAAATTTGAATGATTCTTCCTATTCATATGGACACGTTAAACTGAACCAATTGCAAAAAATCTAAATGCTTACAAGATGAGATAGCTTTGTAAGGATATCCGTAAGGTCTCGATAGTCATCATATGCTACCTTCTCACTACTTCCTACACTCGCCTTGTCCACATGCCTCTGAGAGGTGATCTTCTCAGAGCTAGTACTTAAAAACACACGAGGAGAAGCAGTCTTTTGGCGATTTCCTTGACTTGTAAACTTTTCACCCTTGCGCACCTCACTTATACTCTCATCCAGTAATTCATCTTTCATTATTGCCTTCTCAATCTGAAGTAGATTGAAAATATTATCCGTGTGAGCCGCAAGCATCTCCTCGACTTGTTTGTAGACAGCTTCAACACCAAGAACTTCTTCTTCCTCTAATTTAGGAACACCTGGTGGACATTTTCTCTTTCATTGTGGTTCTATGGCTTTACATGGTCTAACGTTCGATGTCTTCGACACATCATGAACCTGCATATGGACCTTTCGAACCATTTTTTAGGTTTCTTCCCCTTCTTTTCATCCACAACAATCGGATCAAACTCCTTAGAACCGCCTTGCCACATATTTTCTCCAATACAAAGTGCTTGGCATTCAAACTTTCTATATAATCAACCGATTCTTCCTGAACCTTTTCGGCCAATCCTCATCCATCCTACTATATAATTGATCCTCAGCAGATAGAAGAGGTTGCACATACATCTATAAAGACAAACATGAAGACTACTTAGAAATGCAAACAATAATATAAGACATATATAATATATATGCAAACTTGCAGTGGACGAGTTCTTGAAGGATGTTGGTGCTACGAAAAATCTTGCACACTAAGAGACTCATAATAGATTCATGGGTAAAATCGTGATCACCTTCTTGAGTTTCAAGTAATAACCTGAGAAAATCAGGGATAGCCGCGTAAAAGAACAACTGTAACCAAGACTGAACCCATGAGTAGTAGTGTGAGGCTGATAAAGCTTAGATCTAAGGTCAGACACATTCTCGCATTGACTTCCAACTATGACAATCTCAATTGTCAGTAAAAACGACTCACGACCCCAATGATAACTCTCAAATGCTTCTAGATCCTTCACCATCTCAACAATTTTGTTTCCCACTTTCACAGGATTGGTGTTGCACAACAATATACCTTAAACTATTACAGCAAGAGCAAGACGAATCCTATGCTAGGATGACATTTTTATATTAGCGGACAATCACTTGTCTGTTTTAAGCCACATATCCAACTATGTCTTTTATCTTCATGCTCTGGTTTATGTTGGATATAAGCGTGTTCCAATACGGCTTGTTGGATTTTTCTGGTCTTTGTAATTTCTCTATTACCGCCTGGTCAGGGTAAGGACCACAGGGAAGGTCAGTCACAATATCGAACTCACGGAGAAAAAAAATGGGCATCTAGAAAATACGAACCATAACTCGTATTTTTTGCAGTTATGAAGGATCAACACAACATCTGGTGGAAAAATTTTCTAGAGAAAGCTTCCTTGCGTACTAGAATGTTTAACAATTGACCATATATTGAAGCCTTGAGACAGTTTAAGTCTGTCGTTTCTTCAAGCGCCACAGCAAGGTCAAGCAGATACTCGAGCTTTGAGTATGAATTAATTCGACCACCCGGTGGATATCGGTCGCGCACGTATAATCTAGGAAGAAGGCGTGAAGATTCATACCTCATTCCTTGTGAATGGTGGACAACCTCCGTTAATTTAGAGGATGACTTACGGCGGGTCGAGTGGACAAAATCATCTTTTATGGAAAAATTTCCGTCTCAATTGTTGTTGTACTCGGCGGTTGCTTCTCTTTTAACCTTGGATAGGATTAAAATCCTTTATTCGATGACATCGACCATGAATTAGATTAGAAATTGTAGTTAAAAGATATGCAAGAGAAAAGATAAAGAATTTCTTTGATTATCCAAAGAGAAATCTCCATTTCGAACTGTAAACAGAGAGGGAGATAACAAATATTTTTATAAGAGAGAAAGGAAAAAGTTTCACGGCATAGCTTGTTAGAGATGGTGAAAATAAAAAACCGCAACAGTTTCTTTTTCAAAACTTTAATTATTAAGTTTAAATTTTTTCTAATTAACCGCATGTGTCAGAAGGATAAAAGCGTCTTTGATTTCGACATAAAATATGGTAGATTTTATAAACTTTATGAGATATAATAATTTCTATAAACTGACCGAAAATATGTCATATTTAATAATTTTTCTATTTTAAAATTATTCATCCAATAACACATGATTTTTTTTGGAACATAATCCATTAAAAATAAAAAACCCTATAACCAATACCTTCACTTACAAATTCACCAACAACTCATCACTTAGAGGATCCCTTCATCTCATTTAGACGAAGATATCCGTCTGTGGCATCATGGCAACAACCAGCACAAACCATTCATCTCGGCATCATCCACGTGGACACAAATTTGCACTTCTTACCCCACTCATTCTTGGTCATATGTTATTTGGTTTTCTCAATCTATTTCTCGTTATGCATTTATTTCTTGGCTTGCTTTTCTTGACAGGTTAGTTACGGGGAGACGAATGCGAACCTGGGGACAGTAGTTGTCATGCGTTCTATGTGGTAAACCAGATGAAACATGAGACCATTTGTTCTTCGCCTGCCCCTACACCTACATGCTTTGGTCGGGTCTCACATCACGTATCCTCCTCTCGCCTATCATTTGAAAATTCTAGATTTTTAAAAATCATTTGATTTTAAAACAACACAATTTATTTTTGGATTTGGTTCTTTATAATTTTATCTTTAAAGTATTTTCAAATCTATTGACATACAATATGAATTTTAAGATCTATAATAAATTAATAGACTAATACTTGGTTTCAACTAATTTTATAGTTCATAAGATTTAGTACATCAGTTGGAACAACATATCATCCAAACCATGTAATCATTGGTCTACCTAACCTCATTGCCAGTTTAGCTAGAGCATCTGCATAACTATTAACAGAACGATTCACATATTTGAAATCAAAAGACCCTTGCCTACTACATAAAAACCAAATATCTTGTACGTAACTATTAATTTGACCTAGCACTTCCATTTTGCCTCATGTATTGCTCAGTGTTTTACGTACTGATTGAACAACCATCTTTGCATCTCCTTGGAAAAGGATGTTAGTATATCCAAGCCATACCATGGACCGAACAGCTTCTCGTAAGGCTAGAGCTTCCGTTTGAGTGACATTTATAACCAGGTCCGTACAAACTTATCCCTTGCGTACCGGACTCCCCTGGGCATAACGCATCCACACAACATATCCAAGATTGGTTTATCCTCTGCTCAGATCCATTGGCTGGGCTAATCTTAAGTCACTTATTGTCCCCTTTTCCATTCTTAAAGCCTTCACCCAATTTTGCATGTCAAATATAGCTTGATTAATGACTTTCACAAAATGTTAACGCTTGTTATTAAAAATCAGTTCATTCCGCATTTTCCATAGGTGTCATCCAACAAATGGTTCAAGTTTCACCTTCCCATCTCCAGATGTCCCTGTCATAGACAACATCAAATGCACATTGTCTTCGACATTATTACTTCTCAACTCTAAACTATCGGCAGTAAAATATGGAGTTAAAGCCCATACTTCTCTTGCTACTCTGCATTGAAATACTAGGTGGTTAATGGATTCTGTCTCCTCTCCACAAAGCCCACATACAACATCTATTAAAATGCATCTTCTGCTTAACTCCTCTGTGGGAACCGAAATTCGCATTGTCGATTTTCGTTAGTTAGGGATTATCAAGTAAACTCGATTTTCCCAGAAATCCCGGATTTCTGTGAGTCAAACGATTATAAGATCAGAGTACAAAAACGAGTAATAAAATACGAGATTCAAAGTACGAAAGAGGGTGAAAGAAATCTTATTCCCAATCTCATGAGCGTTTTACAATCAGGCGATAGCCTCGGCCGTAAAAACTGTCGACGAGTATCCTAGAACTAACAGCGAGACTGTCAATAACCTAACTGAATCGCATCTCACTAGCGAGAACATAAAAAGTCTAAAGCCCTAAGTATTTCGGTGCGGAGAGTTGAACGTGTCCCAGCTCTTTCTCTTCGTCTCTCTTATATAGGCTCCAAGATCGATCCATCTTCCTTTTCTTTCTTCCGATCTTCCGCATAAATCTTCANCTAAAGCCCTAAGTATTTCGGTGCGGAGAGTTGAACGTGTCCTAGCTCTTTCTCTTCGTCTCTCTTATATAGGCTCCAAGATCGATCCATCTTCCTTTTCTTTCTTCCGATCTTCCGCATAAATCTTCATTTTCTGATTTATTCTTCTGCAAGAATCTTTCTTTTCTGGTTTCTTCCATTTTCTTCACGGCTTGCAGGACAAGCTTCAACTGCCATCGTACTCGGGCTAGATTCTCGCCTAGAATCCGTAAGTGGGCCATCATCGTGTTTTAGGCCTCGATGGGTATTACGGTTTGAGCGATTTTTGTGTTTCTCATCGGAGAACCAGGCTCCCGCACAATGATGCAATTGAGACTCTGCGGAAAGGTTGTATCGATTGTACAAACGATACGACGTCGACGTTCGACTTAGCCATCTATCGTTTTATACGATCGATAAATACGAGCACATCCTTGCGACCGTTCCGAAGAATGACGATATTAGTCGCATTATTCTCGACGTTTCAGCTAACCGTCATTATCTTACATGATTAATTTCATATGAGAAGATTTCGTGATTCCTTCGCAAATCGTAGGTAGCAATCGTATAGCTAAGGCAATGTCGGTGTTCGGGATAACCGTAACCGTTTATACGATTACTTCGGACCTTATGCAAGTTTTACAATTTTCATTGCAGAACTCCAACGAAAACTCGGAATGATACGAAGTGAGAGACGATAGGTTTGCGAGATGATCAGCTTGCCAACTGGTGAGCTAAACCTGCGCAGTTAAGCTCGCCAGTTGGCGAGCTGAACGTTAGTCGTTCAATATATGCGTTCTCATCTTATCCGTTAACAGTAATCGGGACTATAATGTTTTTCTGAAAGCTTCAGTTTACTTGCTATTGTCCCGATACGTATTTGTCGAGGTTTTTCATATTTCTCGGAGATCGGTTTTGAGCACGCTTGCTTGGATATCGTTATCAGACGTAAGCGAATTATCTTGCCTCGTTAAAATCTTAGTAATAGGAAAACCTGGTGGGAAAAAACCCTTCTCGACTAAGGACAAAAGAGTGCAGCGACAATTGCTTAGCAATTCTATGATTGTTGCTCGATTCTTCCGAAACATATTCCCTATGGTCTTTTGGAAGCATCGCGGTTTTAGTTCGTTTGTTCCGTTGATCGGGATTGCTTGGATATTTTCGTACTTCTCGGATGTTGCTTCCGAGTGTACTGTTTTTAACCCCAACAGTTAGCCCCCAGCTTGAAAGGTTCGGGTTTGAATGTTGCGAGCGAGCGATGTATGTTTTAATCGGAATCCACGGTCGAGAAGTTTCCGAAAACTAGTCTTAGTTTTTCAATGATTATTTTATTGCGGAAAAGTTTTCTCTATAAGTAATGGATTCAACCTTCATTTCCATCCATTCCCATTTCTTTCAAACTTCTATCTTGAGAGCTTTTGCTAAGATGACTTCTCATTAGAAAGACAACAGTGCCACCGTGGGTAGTGCTCTCCCAGAAGGTCCTCACGATTCTCTGATTCGCGAAGCGATTTCAGTTCACGTGGTGGGGTTCCTTGCTTTCCAGGAAGAGATAGCTCGTCATGAAGTTGAGACGGAATGCCCTTCCTCCGCTGCTCCGACGGGATCCTCGACACCGGTCGTAATGTTGGCCATCGTACCTGAGCCAACGCCCTCTTCTCTGGCCAATCCAGATCATGGAGCGATTCACCCAACGATATCTTTGACGACCCTAGTCCCCGTCGGAGATTCCGAGCATGGGGCCGATTATATGCTTCCTCCTCCTCCCATCAAACGGGATATTATTCTGGGACTACCAGTCGCTGGATATGCCCCTATTGCTACCTCTGAGGGACGTAAGAAACCTTGTTCTAATCTCAGGCTAATCGAGAAGAGAAAGAGGACGAAAGGGGGTGAGGCTGGTCCCTCGGTGCTGAGAGTTTCAGGATTGAGTTCGATGTCGCGGCATCAAACCAAGGTTCGTGCACAAATTTCTGTTACCGCAGTTGTCAATTTCTAATCCTTCTTTGCTACTGTACAACTCGTGTCTTTGATCGAGGGGGTATTTAGCGACTTCGGATCAGAGTTTGAGCGTCTTATGGAGAGGCTTGCTAAGTCGGAGGAGAACTCGTCACAGTTGGAGGCGAAGCTGGGAGTAGTTGAGGGAGCCCAGGTCTCGGAGGTGTCTCAAATCCAAGCCCAAGTCAGTAGGCTCGAGAGGGATCTCGGGAAGACATTAAGCTCTCTGTTGAAGGAGAAGAAAGTTAGGAAAGCTAAGGCAAAGGAGCTCCGTCATCTACAACGTCAAGTGCAGACTGCAGGTTGTTCGTCGAGTCGCGCAGTCCCAGTAATTGGAGTCGAACCGGGAATTACTGACTCTGTTCTTCCGAGGTCCGTTGATGGTCCAGCAGAGCATGGTTGCGAGGATGTTGAGC